>VWYK01126475.1:14170-70871 GCA_013399775.1 Semnornis frantzii | reverse complement strand
GGGAAACCAACTTTTAAAATAGGGGTATTTTTTTTTTTGGGGGGGGGGGTGTCATTTAATATTCCCAGGAAATCCTGAAATGTTATGCAAATTGAGGAGAGAGGGATCTGTATGAAGCTTTTTGTGAGAGTATGTGTGCTGGTGAAGGTTAAGGATCTGGCCTCACTGAAAATGTATTAATCACAGAGAAGATGTAGCACAATGCACTCTTCCCACTGGCCTTGGCTCTGACCCTTTTAAGGATAATGGGAATCCTGTCCACTAAGAACTAGATTAGGGCGATCAAGTGCATTTCATCAGGGCTTGACTTGAACCGTGATCCCAGGGGTGAAAAGGCAGAGGTTTATCCACTGAGCCAACCAGCCCCTGTCCAGATCAAATCTTGAATATGATGTATAAGGGCAAATTAGGATAGAGGAAGGAAATTGATTGCTTAGGACTGTTCTTACCCAGGGCTGGTCATAAGGAGATGCTGCACATCCTGAAACAGGCTTTTTATTGAAGGTGATCGTTGAAAATGCCTGATTTTCATGAAGCACTGGTAGGAAAATGGCTTTGTGCTCTGTGCCTTGACTCAAGAGCAGTATTCCCATGCTTGGAATTGTGTTTGCTTAAGTTAGTGGCTAGTCGATATGCCACTGGATAAACTGCAAAATGAGTAATGACAGAGATAGGAAATACTATCAATGAATGTTCTACCTAGCAAACAGAACTGCAAATGCAAACTGCATGTGGGAGGCAGTCAAGATGTGCTGGCTTAGCTTTGTGGTCCAAGTGAGTGAGTTTATCTGGAGTAGAATTTGCCCATATTGCAAAGTTGCTAATATTATTGCATGAGCTTTTGTTCCCCTGTTCCACGCAGCTATCGTAGGTCCTAATTCAGGAGTACTGTGCTAGATTTGGGGGGGAGGGTTGTATTGGTCCTTCAGAGAGTCACAGAAACATTCAGCTTGGAAAAGACCCTCAGAATCACCCAGTCCAACCCATAGTCCTACTCTACAAGGTGCACCCTAAATCGTAACCCCAAGTTCCACCTCCAAACGACCTTTAAACACATCCAAGGTTGGTGACTCCACCACCTCCCTGGGCAGCCCATTCCAATGCCTGACCACTCTTGCTGTGAAAATTTTTCATCTAATGTCCAGTCTAAACCTACACAGTTGCAGCTTGAGGCCATTCCCTCTTCTTCTATCACTATTTACCTGTGAGAAGAGACCAACACCACCCTCTCTCAGAGGACCAACAATGTCCTTTCAGGTAGCTGTAGAAAGTGATGAGGTTATCCCCTAAACCTCCTTTTTCTTAAACTTGTTTAGATGTATTCTGAAGAGGAGGTCCAACATCTGCATTCTATAATCCAGTCTGTAGTCACTATCATCTGCTGACATGCTTTGGCTTAAGGCAGCATTTTTAACAGCATTCCAGAGACAGAAAGGCTCTTGTTGTTTTCACCAACTCAACTACACTAGCCCAATCTCCAGGTGCCCCCCACGCCCTCACAGATGAATGCCTGCATGCAAATAG
Organism: Semnornis frantzii; assembly: GCA_013399775.1. Lineage (NCBI taxonomy): Eukaryota > Metazoa > Chordata > Aves > Piciformes > Ramphastidae > Semnornis > Semnornis frantzii. The sequence continues at coordinate 69,347 of VWYK01126475.1, read as the reverse complement.
GTGTGCACACACACATATCAACTGCCAAACAGGTTACTCCTGGGGAGGTTCTCATTAGACACAACAGGAAAAAACATTCACAAGGACAATCAGCCCTTGCAAACATCACTTAGGGTGGTGGTGAAGTCCCCAGGATGAGACACTTTTTAAGACTCAGCTGGACAGGCTGTGCCAGCTTGTCTACACCAGGCTTTTGTCAAGGAAGTTTGTACCATATGATACCTGGTGTTTCATCCAACCTGCTGTTCTATGGAATAATGAAGTTAACATGGAATGTAGCACTCAAGGACACTTTGATACAAGTACAGCTAGGGAGGAGAGTAAGGTACTCAGCTGCATGGATGCTGAGCCACAGCAGCCACCAGGTTCTTGTCCCTGCTCTTAGGACTGTTTCTATATTTTACATTAGATAGGTGCTGAAAAAAGCCAGCATAGAAAGGAAGGGCTGGAGTCTAGATCTCCTCTGATCTTGGGTGGCCTCAAGCATCTCTCACTGCTTTCATGCTTGCAGGTGACTGCTTACCAGTGCCCAGGCTCTCCTCAGCATCCCTCCCCAGACACCCCTGCCTGCAGGCTCCAAACAGCTCCAGAGAAGCAGGACTATCTGTGAATTTGAATCCCCCCCTGGGAAAGAAACACCTCAAACTACAGGTGTCTGGAAGGTTTAGATCACCTTTCCAGATGCCCGGTGGTGTCTGGGGGAGTCAGGATGAGTGGAGCTCCCCAGACATCACCTCCAAATGGAACCTTTGTTCAGATGCTCTGGGGTCCTGCCCGTTCCCCAAAAAGCCCATGGCAGCCATGTAAGCCTCATAGACCTTGCCAAGGGGAGCCCTCACCCCAACAGTGGGACATTGCCCAAGCAGGAAAAAGGGAACACAGTCTGTCTTCAAGGAAGTTCTGTAATTTAGCATCCTACAAGTGATACTAAAGCTGCACTCTGTATAGTATGCTTTTGTCAAACAGCAGCTTACAACCTGCCTTTCACAGGATGGTGCATGCAGGGTTTCAGTCCCTGATGGCACAGATCCATTTCACAGGAACAGACACTTAAAGTGCAATGAAATAATCTACCAAATCTGTCACATTTGCCAGCAGGATATCCCTAACTAAAATCTTTTGGTTGTCATCCACTCACCCACTGTGACCATTCTGAATGAGCCATATTACAAGCTGGTGTGCACTTTATGAATTAATTACAGTAATGAAGTGTCCATTCCTCTACAGCTTTGTAAGAGGCAGTTTGCATGAATACAGTTTTGAAAAGTCAAGAGTTTTTCAGCCAAGGCCAGCACAGGAATCCCAGGAGAGTGAGAGACAGAACCCACTTTGTATGATTAGAAAGCAGGCAGCGTGCACTCGGACTGCCTGGAAAAGCCACTCCCCAGGACGTCCCCGTTGCTCTCACGCTGCCTTGATGTGCCAAAGAGCAGCCAACATTCCTTGGAGAGCTCAGGCTGGAGTGTGGGGTGACAGGAGCCATGGTCTGTATGTGAGAGCTGCCAGCAGTCGTGTCCATCTCACAGGCTTTGGGCTCCTTGTGGAATGCAGTGAAGGGAAGGCTGGGAGGTGACCTGCTTCTGCCCAGCCATGTTCCACCAAGGATTCCTGGGCATCTAAAGGGACCTTTTCTCACCAGCAGAATGCTAATGTTGGTAGCTGCTGCTGCATGCCTCAGAGGCTACACCTAGCCTGCCTCAGTGCTTTTCTTAACTAATTAGTTTATTCTTTACATATATTTAATTCAGTCTACTTACTAACAAGTAATTACCCGAGAAGCACAGCAGGATTCTTTTTTAATCGAGTTACGAAAGCATCCCCAGATCAGACTTGTGTTCTCTACTGAGAAGGGTGACTGAGCCCTGGGGAGCTGCCAGCAGAGAGCCAGTTTACCTGTACTGGTAGTTTCAACCCAACATCCACAGACTTGGGCTGAAAAGATTCACATGGGGCAATCAGGGAGAACAAGAAATTTAAGGAAAAAAATTTTCACAGCAAGTGGTCAGGCATTGGAAAGGGCTGCCCAGGGAGGTGGTGGAGTCACCAACCTTGGATGTGTTTAAAAGTCGTTCAGATGTGGTGCTTGGGGATATGGTTTAGGGTGCACCACGTAGAGTAGGGTTATGGGTTGGACTGGGTGATCCTGAGGGTCTTTTCCAACCTGAATGTTTCTGTGATTCTGTGAAGTGTGTGAAATGTCTAAAAGGGCTCAGCCTGCACTGAGGAAATATCTGGGGTACATAGCTGGAAAAGTCTGAAAGCACTGTTTGATCCCAATGGGTGTCGAGGAGGCAGCAGACATCCTGAGGCACTGTGTGTCCCAGAATGAGAAGTGGTGCAGCACATGGGCACTGAGCAGTGTTTGTGTCTGGCCCTGGTGCTAGCTGAGACTCTGGAACACACCCCACTGCGGGGTGCTGAGCACTCACCCTTGCCCTGCACACCCACCCAACACATCCAGCACTGTTCTGCTGCAGTGCCTGTGCCAGGGGAGAAGGGACCTGTGGACCCTGGCACACAGGCCAGGCAGCCACGACCACCTACAGCCCTGCCCAGACCTGCAGTGCTGGGGGTGTGAGGAGGATGAGGACTGTGGGGTGTGAGGGAACTCTAATGAGACAGAGGCAATAGCAGTCTCCAGTAATTAGTCTGGTGATCAATAGACATGAAGGGGAAGTGTGGCTCCTTCTAGACATCTTAAGCACTCTTCAGTATTTCTGTAACAGAAATACTGTTTTAAAATACATTTTCCAGTGCAGTTTTCCAACAGAGTTGGAATACTTACTAGAAAATGTCCATGTCCTTCAGAGCACTGGGATGTCCCCTGAGAGGTGCATGTTGTCCAGGAAGCATTTCCCTGGGGAGCTTCCACTGAAATCAGAGATATTCTGACTGGCTGCAGGCACCGGGAACCATCAGCTCTGATGGGCTCACACAGAATGATAGGGGTTGGAAGGGACCTCCAGAGAACATTGAGTCTAACACCTTTGCCAAAGCAGGATCACCTTAGGGCTGCCCCTGTCTCACTTTCCTAAGGCTAAGGAGAGCGTCTGTGTGCCAAAACAGCCCCAATTCTGGAGGGGCTGATGCTGTAACAGCACCAATGTTCAGGATGTATAGAGAAATTCTCAAAAATATAATAATCTGCAAGAGCACTGTAAGGGGTAGGTTTAGATTCAATAATTTCTGGGTGGGGGTTCTTTTCTTCTTTTCTTCTTTTCTTCTTTTCTTCTTTTCTTCTTTTCTTCTTTTCTTCTTTTCTTCTTTTCTTCTTTTCTTCTTTTCTTCTTCTTTTCTTCTTTTCTTCTTCTTTTCTTCTTTTCTTCTTCTTTTCTTCTTCTTTTCTTCTTTTCAGGGAGAAAGAAAATTAATTTACAAAATATACAGCAAGGGATCATTTTACAAAGTCTTGGCTAGAGAAAGCAGTAGCTTTACAGTAAGGCCAGAGAAGAGCTACGTGTGACATTTTAGTGGGTAAATGGGAGGGTTCAGCGTTTCCACAGGCATTTATTTGAAGTCAGAAGAGCACTGAATCAGTTTCTAAATATTTTTCTTTGACTGGAAAGCTGGATAAAGTGACTGCATTGCCAAAGTCTCCTGAATAAATCCTGCACTAAACAAGACCAGCAGAGGAGCTTACAGTGACCACTGTCCACATACTTGAATTCTCTGAGGTCATTTCAATATGCTTGTCTCCTCTTTTTGGTCTGAAACTTCATTTCCCTTTCACAGCTGTGAATTCTCTGGTGGGCCCTGCAGATGGATTTGATAAATGCTGCTAATATCACCTCCTGATCTGGCAATGCTCTGACTTTGGTCTGTAGGTCTTGATGAGTAATTGCCATTGTTCTACTCCAATGACTGAATTAAGTTGCCCTGTTTTAAAGGGTTCACACGTGTGTGGCTTTAGCCAAGGTGGCCCATCGCTGCATACCAATGGACACTGACCTTTGAAGAATGCCTCATCACTTTGAACTGAGGCAAACCCAATTACCTCGATTTCTACGACTGCCTAAACTCTGTTATGATCCTTTGGTTATGGCCATGTGGCATAATAACCAAATGTAGCATCCCAGACAATTGTCATCTTAGAATCAGAGAATTATTTAGGAGGAAAACAGCTTTAAGATCATTGAGTCAGGCACTGCTTGACTCTGGGGTTCATGCTCCAGCCCTGGGGTGAGGTAGCTCACCACCCAACACAGACTGTCCATCCAGCCCAGCTCAAATCGTGCTTACCAAGGGACAATGCAGTTTGCTATTCAGAAATGCAGGCTGCATAATCCTGTAAGTACATTTAACCTGCTCTCAGAAATCACATCCTGCCCTGGGAGCATTCTCGCACACTTGTAGGGTAGTGGACACAAGCTGCTGCCTCTCACAGCCTGCCTGGCTGTGTTCCTTGAGGCCAGTCACCTCCGTGTCTCCTGGGGTATCCACTGGCTATAGATCATGTGTATGGATGATATTGTCATTTGGAAGGTGTTCATCAGACGTTCACCTTGGGCTGGTCACTGGATATTGTAGAGCAAATACCTTGACACAGCTTCAGCTCTTCAGTGGGGACAGCAGATAAAACGCAGGCCCTGCATCATCTCTGCTATCCTTTAGGTGTAAAGATACTGATGAAATTGAGCTGGGAGAAGAAAAGAGCCTTCTGGACTGCCTATGACATATAGTTCTGGGATGAACTTCCAGCTACAGCATTTTAAAATCTCAGTGTAATTGCTCAAATTACCCCAGCACATCATGTAACACCTGAAAGATTTGGTTCTTAAAGATGGCCTTAGAATCACAGTATCACAGTATCACCAAGGTTGGAAGAGACCTCAAAGATCATCATATTCAACCCATTAGCACACACCTCAAGACTAGACCATGGCACCGAGTGCCACATCCAAACCTGCCTTGAACACTTCCAGGGATGGTGACTCCACCACCTCCCTGGGCAGCCCATTCCAGTAGGGAATGACTCTCTCAGTGAAGAACTTTCTCCTCACCTCGAGCCTAAACCTCCCCTGGCACAGCTTGAGACTGTGACCTCTTGTTCTGGTACTTGTTGCCTGAGAGAAGAAAGCAACCTCCTCCTGGCCACAACCACCCTTCAGGTAGTTGTAGACAGCAATAAGGTCTCCCCTGAGCCTCCTCTTCAGCAGGCTAAACAATCCCAGCTCCCTCAGCCTCTCCTCATAGGGCTTGTGCTCGAGGCCTCTCCCCAGCCTCGTTGCCCTTCTCTGGACATGCTCAAGTACCTCAATGAGTAAATTAAACAGAACAATATATTGATTTCTAGGCTTTGAACTTCATTTCTTTGTTGTTTTAAAGGCATTTAGAGTGACAGGCATACTCATGTTTACTCTTTAGTATACAATATGGAAATAAGTGAGCAGTTTGTGTTGAAAATAGGCATGGGTAGAGACCTTCTGGGTGGTTATACACTTTAAAAAGAAAGGCTTTACCCTGGGAGATTCTGACTGCTCCTCAGTCTCATCTGGCCTATATTAATTTTCATTCATTTTCTGTAGTGCCCAGGAGCTCCTGACACCCTGTACCTGTTCATAAAGCAAATGCAGTGAAATGCTGCTCCTGTCTTGTCCCATTCCTTCTCTTAGTTTGAGGGAACTTGACAATTGTAACTGTGACAAGACCTAGTCAGCGCCTTATTTATTCACCAATAATCTTTTGCTTTGAGATTGCAGGCTTACAAGAGAACCCAAATGGTTTTAAAGGCAAAATAAGGAATAGTTAAAACTTGCTCTTCTACTAAAAATTGAGATTTTTAACACTGCCCAGCTCTTGTGTTGATCGTTTCTTCCCCACTGCCTGCTGTGCCACCAGGTAGCCAGAGCTGTTAGGGGGGGATCACACTGTGCAACTCTGAGCACACCAAGAACTTGTCACTGCCCCTTCTGACTGACACTGTCATTTGGGCACACATGGGTTACAGTACTGTATCATGGATGCTTAATAGCTAGGGAAGAACAAATATTAAAAATATAGCATGAAATAAAGGTTAGTGCAAATAATGTAGTGAAAATATTTGTTTTACATGTGAGGGCGAGTTGTCTACAAGCATTCCTTAAATATTTCTTCTAGGCATCTAGTTGGGCTTTGGCATCCATCTGGGTCATCATGAGGTTTGGGCTTTGTCCTTTCAGGCCAAAGGCCTGCCTCTACCTGGGGAAACTTGGGGAGATGATAGAGAGCACAACACACAATACAGTCTTGTTCCCATTATCTGTCCTCTGTCACCAGTGTCAGCAGCTCATCTGCATAGCACAGACACAACTAAAGAAGCAATTGCAGCAAATAAACACTTCAGAAACTTCTCTGGATAAAAATGCACCTCCCTGTGCTTAGTCCTCCAACCCTCAGTCTTGGTTTAGTTTGCAAATATCATCCTAGCAAGAACTATCTGAATATATGAAATTCTGAAAGTGTGAATTGGTGTGAGAGGACAATGCCTCTATTTAACATTGCCAGCCCTTGGAATGCCCATGAGTAATTTATACCATTGTGTTCTGGGCAGCATTGTTCTTTTATTCAGTCCTTGCAGTTTTGACACTTCAGAAATAGCCTCTTTCTCCTGATGCTTCCACTTCCCTGCTCTGATCTGTTTGCTTCCCAACAGCAGGGAAAATGTATTTACACCATATTAATAGACATATATTTCAAAGAATAGTTTAACTGGGGATGGTAGGGTTGGGTTGTTTGGTTGTTTTCTTTTTTTCATGTGCAGATAATATCATTAAGGTAACAATAAGTGGAGCAAAAAAGGGATTGGTAACATTTGTTGGCAGTTTGTGCATTGTGGCTACACATCTGTCTATACTCACTTAAATACGGAGTCACAGGCTGAAAACACTAATCATAAACCATACTTCTCCTGAAGTGTATTGAGATTTGCTTCAGTCAAACGAGTGGCTGATCCATCCCACTGTGTGTAGGATATTATTAGATTACAGAATGTGAGAATCACAGCTTGTTAGGGACTGGAAGGAACCTCGAAAGATCATCTAGTCCAATCCCCCATACATAGGTAAGCTTTCATCCAGATGTTTAAAATTATTTACCCAACCACCCTGGATACTGGGGGCTTTTGATCAGGTGTTAAAACAGCTACAAACTGTCTGCAGCTCTTCGTACTACAAAATCTCCTCCGGTGTGCCATTGCCGTCGGTGTGCCATCGCCCTTGGTGTCAGATGGGCTGCAACAGGGACAGGTGCCCACGATTTGGCGCTCTGGTGTAGGAACCTGTGCAGAACCTGCAGTGAGGCGGGTGGGCTTTGGAGAGGCAGCTAATCAGCAAGGCAGGTGGTTCAGGTAGCTGCTTTTCACACAGATAATTAATGTGTACAAGTAGCTGCTAATTGCACATTTCAGGAATGATTTATGAGGTGGCAGAGGGGAGAGAGGGAGACAATCTAATTTCTTTGGGAACCTCTGCCATTCATACAATGGTATCAGCACAGCTGTGAGATGGGACATGATTAATGGAGAGTGAGCAAACACAGGCCATCCTGGCGGATCCCAACGGCCACACGCCTGTCACCACAGAGTGGCACCGGCAGCGGTGCCCGCTAGGAGCAGTGCCTCTTAGGAGCAGTTTGTGGCTGGCTCATCCAGCTGGGCACTGGGCTTCACACCAGCCCAGCTTCTGAGCTAAGGTGATTTTGTGTCCATCCAAACAGCTCCTGGTTTAACGTGGAAGGTGATCATTGAGTGGCTGCGGGTGGGTTTGTGCTGATCAGCAGAAGATGGCAGGTGTTTATTCTTCCTGTGGAGGTCCAGGGCAAAACAGCTTTGGCAAGGACTGGTATTTATAGAGGACATTAAACCCAGACTTATGAACATCTCTGCTGAATACCTGCCTGCAGTACTCTGTCTGGGCTGCTGCCTGGGAACACATTTCACCCATTGTCACGTATCCCTCTCTGCTATCTGACAGGCACCACCCAAAGCCAGCATAGGAAACATGGCTTGTCTTTGCTCAGCAAGAGTGATGTGCACATCCTTGTGTTTATTGTTCCTCCTTATCTGGGCTGAAGATAATATACTGTAACGTGATACTTTTCTGCTGGCATTTTTGTGGGCTGACTAGCCTATCAGTTTGCTGTACTGCTTTAATGCCAGTCTGGTTTATCTTTGGAAAGATTGCTAACAAAATGTGAAAAAAATGTAGCCATGTGAAAACAGTAAATGTACAGATAGGTCACTGCTGGAGAGAGCCAGTGCTGCCTGTTCCACTGAGAGGTAAAGGCTTCTCTCAATGAACTGTTCATGTGCCAGCGTAGTACTGAGTGGTCTTTGCTGCGTTTCATGTGAGAGGTATCCCTCAAGCTGTGTCATCAAAGTCTCTGTGTATTGCCTTTTATGTGATGTAATGTTTTGTGATTGCTTCAGCTCAACATGAAAAAGTGAACACGTTTATTTCTGTCTTTTGTAGCTTTTAGAATTTGACAGAGAGCTGTCAGTCTTTAAAGACAGATTGTATGAACTGGACATCTCATTTCCTCCCAGGTAAGACTCTGCTATCATCTATTTATTTAACTATAGCTGGCTAAAATGTGTTACTGGTGCTGTAGGTAAAGTGGGAATGCTCCCATGCAAGCTGCAGAAGTGGTGTGATCTTTGTTCCCTCCAGAAGGTTCAGAGCCCTCCCACTGCCCTCCCTCAGTGCCTCGACAGCAGCAGTGCCATGCGTCCACAGTGCTCCACAGCTTCTTGCTGGGATCTAGCCCAGCCTGGCTTTGGTAGCTGCTCCTGAGATAGGCCTGACCTGGTGGTGTGCTGTGAGATGGGTCACTGCTTTTGAGCACTGGACACAGATAACTTGCTAAAATACTTTATTACCACCATAAAGACAGTCTTTGCCTCAGGCTGATGAAGACTGAGCAGTGATGGCACTCAAAGGAGTAGACCCAAGGCAGGCATGCAGAGCCCAGTGCCAGCATTCAGGGTAGCATCCAAGAGGAGTAGCAGGAGAGAGGCTGAGGATTTAAATTCTGCTTTTCAGTTTCAGCAAAACTTACATAAATGCTAAGACTGTTAGAATAATTTGGCTTTTTTAATGCAATTGCTTGATTCTAATCAGCTGCATCCCTTAGGCAAATTTGATCTACAGAGAGACAAGTATTGCTGCCACACAAACCCAACATCTTTGCATATGGCAAAGGAGAAACCTGTGGAAAATTTGGTAGTTCTAAGCATGGAGGGCCCCTTTCCAAAAGTGAAAAACTCAGATCTCACAGTTGGTTTTAAGGGAAAGAAATACTGCACTTGCAAAGCTAAAGTTCAAGAAACCACAAATAAAAACTTACTTTTTATATAATATTTCTAACAGATACAATATTCTCAATTATTGCTATTCTGTCTTTTATGGACAGATAATAAAACTATGATGCTTTGGCATACACCAAGAAAAAATTTGGGAAGCTTGCCTTTTTGTTATCATAATCTCATTATTTCTCACCAGCCAGCTGTGATACCGATTATATTGATCCCTTGGGACAGTGGAAGTATGCATGGAGAGGTTACCACTGCTCTAAATTGTTCTTATTGATTGAGTATGATAACAGAAGACCAACAGCATGTACATCTCTGAGTATATTTCATTAGTTGTGTACCTGGTCAGGGTACAAGGAGGTGAGAGGAAATAGATACAGGGGTGGGTGTTTTTTTTAGCAGAAATATGCTTTGACTTGATTTCACCACCAGTAGTGCTCTCAGCCACAGCAAGGCTTGGCAGAAGGATGTTGTTGTGTGAATGGTTTGCAGAGCCTTCAAACCTTTCTGTCAGTACAGTTTGGTGCCATTCTGCTCTCCTGCAGAGGTCAGAAATCTGGTGTGAGTAGTCTTAGTATCTCAGCTGTACTTTTGATCTGCCTGTGAAACCATGTGAGCATCTGGCAAAGGGCCAAGCCTTTGAAAAAATGTCTTTTCACAAATCTCACTAGAGACTTCTGTTATTATTTTAGTGATTAAGCTTCTTGTGAATTGCAACAAGACTGGATACAACCTAGGGTTTTCCAAGGGTCATGCCCTGTGAGATTGTGGGCAAGTAATATCTGAGCCTTCCTCTTTACATCTCACTGCATGGAAAGCCTCTGTCAGCAAAATACAGATGGAACAAAAGCCAAACCAAAACTCTACAGGAACCACCTAGTAGCCATGCAGGGAAGGGCAGAGCTAGGACTCTGAAGGGTGAAGCCTCAGGCCAACACTGGGTCTCAAGGAGACCAAGACTTGCAGAAGCAGCCAGAGGGTAAGCTCTAGGGAGTTAGCTGATGAGTAGCTAGGACAATGTAAAAGGGATGTGGAGGAGGGAGGACTGTGCAAGGATGATCTGGAGTACATGAAAACCATAGAAGAGTGAGGTGGCTGCAGGACGCTGACCATGGGACGTCACAGTGAGCTGGTCTTGCCCTTCCCAAGTGCAAATGAGCAGCCACAAAGGAGATTTTCTGTGCTCCTTCCTAGCACTGATCCACAGATAGATTGATAGACCACTGCTGCTGGATGTCAGATGCTGGAGAAACCCCTAGGAATCCCCATCAGGCCACTTCTCCTTGAGGAATGGCCAGTGGGAGCTTGAAAGTGGCCTAATGTAAGGCTGCTTGAAAAGAGAGGGAGCTGCTGCTGAGTCCTGCCTTGGGCAGCAGCTAAGCAGTCACGCTGCTCTGACTCCTGTCCTCTTTCAGAGGAGATGAAAAACCAAGATCCTGACCACTCCTTTTCATCAAAGATCCTATCACACTTTTGCAAGAGCATAGATGTCTAGACAGATGTTCTGGCCAGAGTTCTGGCAACTGGATTCCACCTCCCCAAACACACTGTAGCTTTACTTGAATTTGGTGGTATTCTTCACTTCTCACCCCAAGCCACTTCGCAGTGAGTGAGTGCAGTGCTATGGCTGCTGCACTGCAGCTACGAGACACTGAGCTCAGCAGCTGTCTACAGGCCACAGCTCATGAACCCACTGAGCTGCTTGCAAAGAAAGATCTGCACTACCAAGATAGGAGCAGACACTTCTAAGCACAGACCCCATACAGATCTTGGGAAACATCTAAGCAGGGTCACTTCCAGCTTCAGCCCTTCTCAGTGTTCCCACTCAGGTGCCAGCTTTGGGGTTTTGTGAGCAACCTGGGAGTGGGAAGGACTACAATGTGGCAAACCCTTCCTCACGTATGCCAAAGGGGAGCAGTGGAGGGGATAAAAGTGAAGGTTCACCTGCTGCTGGTTCTGTTTACTTCTTACAACTAAGTCATGAATAACACTAATGAGTAGCAGTAAATGTTGATAACACTGAGAGCTGGCACTTCCTGCGTGGCCTGAGAGGGATGCTAGCACTAAGTTTAGGCAACACAACATTTCTCTGAATTCAGGCAGAGAATACTGATAAAACATGAGATCTGAATATGAGAATATTGCTAAAATAGAAGACAGAAGCCCAAGAAGCTGAGCTCAAACACAAGAAAGAGCTTAGGGCTTGACCTTAGGGTGCTTTTGCTCACCCACCCATGCTCCTGCTCCTGGTCATTTCTGTACCATAGTCCTTGCAGGGCACCACTCTCAGTGAGAAGCCGTGCCTGAGGACTGCAGAGCTGGGTTCCTGAGTGTTGGAGTTACTGCAGGTCCTGTTTTGTCTCATAAAACTAAGCACACTGATTTTCCTGAAAGAAATAATATGATTTATTTTGCTTTGTATTGAAATAATGACCACAGCCTGCCATTAACTGCAAAACCAGGTATTTTGATTGGCAGGAAGCAGTGGGTTTAATGTAAGACATTTCTTTTTAAGTTAGAGCCTTTTCACTCATGGAAGATGTGAAATATATGGCCTGAATGTTTTGGTTTTGCTTCCTAGCAGTTTTTTCTCCCATTTTCCCCTCATTTTTCCCATTAGTTCTGGAAAGAAACAATCTGTATCTTATCATGGCTCGGCTGCTTTTACGTACTGCTTGTAAATATGAGCTTAACCTCTATTTGTCATAGGTCCAGTCAGGCTAGATTTTGTATTTGTGCCCAAAGGAGGATATGATCAGTCCTGTACATTCAGAAACTACTTTTTTAAGCACTTGGTGCTCCTAGCTGGAGAATGTACAGCACATCTGTCTGTGCTGCAGGTGCATCAGACAAAGCCTTTGTCACAGCAGGGAGGCAGAGAAAGCTCTAGGCACTTGTTGTCAGGCTTATGGACTCCATGAGGGAGCACTGCGAGTTAGAAGGAAGTTGTAAGCCTTTGTGATGGTAGTCTTTCAGAAATCATTTTATAGATGATGCTTGAGTTATGATCCATTGATGCAGTCCATGCGTGACTCTCTACTTCTCCTCTGCATCCGCGGTGCTACGGTCTAACATCATGGGGTGCTGGCCAGCAACTGCAGACAGACTATCTTGGTTGAAGAGGCACTGAAAACATCTAGTGCTGCATTTCACATCTCTCAAAGAAGGAAAGATCAGTTAGGACAGTTTTTCCTTCATTTGCTTCATCACTTGTGCATACCATTAGTTGCCTGGTTTGCACCCAGACTTCCACAAGTCGGTAAATCAGCTGCATACCTGCCTTGTAAATTGTTCCCTCAAAGCATACTTAGGATTCACTGTGCTCTTGAGATAAATGGAAAAGGTCACATCCCTCTGAGTTGCAGCAGATTAAGTTATGAATTCTCTTTTTTTTTATCAGCATAAACTGCTTATTCTGTGGATTTTATCGTGAAATCTTATTGATACACTACCCCAGCTAGCCTGGGGTTGAAAGCTTTGCTCCTCTGAGTTGGTGGTATTGTTGTGGTTAACTCCAGTGGGGCCAAAGCTTCATTCTCCGTGAATTGGTTTGTGTTCATGCCACTCCTAGAGCAGCATTGCACCATGATCCAGATCTCTCAGATATAAACAAGAATGGGCAGGAACACACTGAGCTGTTACTGACCATGCTTTGCCTTCCTGAATGCAGCCTGAGATCCCAGCCCCAACCCAGGCAGCACTGCCTGGGTACCTGACAGCTTCAGTGTTGGACAGGCAGCTCCAGCTCCTCCTAAGAAGAGGGCTTTGAACAAACCCAGTTCATAGCATAAAATAAGCAAAGTCCCAAGGCTGCAAAACCTCATTCAGATAGAGAGGGCAACCAGAACTGTTTTTCTCAAGTAGTATTTTCTCAGTCATGACTGCACAAGCATTTCAGGATTTAATTTGAATCTGTGGTTACCAAAAATGAGGGAAAACATGCTGCTGTTCCAAAGAGCACTTGGAAGTTTTGGTATTCTCAAAGTGCTTGTGCATTTAAGAGAAGATAACCAAGTGCAATCCTTCCACGTTCTCAGTTTTCATTAAAAATTATTAAATGAGTATTTCTGATGTAATAATGTGAACGGAGAGGACATTTCTGTTCGATTCTGGGTTTAAATTGTTTTATATAAATATCTCTGTATCTTCTGCAATCTATTTATCTGTCCTTTCTCCTGGATCTCAAATAAACCCATGTAGACATATGAGCTGTTTTTAAAGGAAATCACTGCATTTTGCTCCTTAGATAAACCTTCTTACAAGCAAGTTGTTGTCCAAAATTTTCATTTTCATACTCCATTTTAAAATGAGGTAAAACCCTGTAAATTCTGTGTGACACCACTTCACAATGCTATGCTGTTTGCTGGTCACAGTGAAGAAGCAGTTGGGTGAGTGAGTGCAGGTTGCCGGCAGCTCAATGGCAGCACTCTGGTGGTGCCTTTGGCTTTGCACTGACAGTGCAGTGCAGCTGTGAATCCATCTTGGTTTGCTCCACAAGCTCCTTGTCAGGCTGGGCACAGCATGCCTGGACACTGCTCACTCCCACGATGGATTTGCAGTCCTGGGTCAGTGGTGGCCTTAGAGCTGGCAGTTTGGTGCAGAACAGCACTGTAGGACCTTCTCGTTGCCAGTTTTTCATTACACCAAGACAGCATTGCAGAATAAGTGGTAATAGAAATGTTGGCTTCTTGAGTGATTCTCTAGCTATAACATGCCACAGGACAGTGCTGCAGTGTTGTAATATTTCTCTCTTTCTTTGTCTCTCACTTTCATGATGCTCTTCAAAGCCCAAGTAGAGTGTGCTTCTCTGTATGTCACCTTCTCCTCCCAGTTAATGTGAACTACATTCACTAGTCAGTGAGAACACTTAGTTCTTACTCCTTGTTAGAGAAGACATGTCCAGAATCATGATACACAAGTCTTGGCAAAAAATTAGGTCTTTGCCTATTTCCATCCACTGAATGGATGTATCCACTTTTAATACCAGCTTCTAAAAACTGAGCTTTATATTTCCTTTCTAGTGTCTGTGCTAATGGTTCCTAAAAGTAAAAATTTGATGTTGCCATAAGTTTCAAATAAAAACTTGAGTTTTAATTCAGCAGAGTGAAGGCCCTGTTCTGAGCCAAGAATACTTTAAAATAGTGCTTTTAAGCTACTGACCTCTTGGCTTGTTTCTAAACAGTAGTACAGGTCATCCTGTGAAGAAATGGAAATACCAGATGAACCTTTCCCTGCACTGTCTATTTGCCATGTCTAGATAGCAGTAGAGAAATAAGTACAGCTGCCTTGTGTAAAAGAGAACTGGAAAGAACTCAGCTCAGCCCTCCTGTGCTGGTTTGAGGCTAATTGGAATATTTTAATGGAGAAAATGTTATTATAGGCTGTGAAAGGAAAACAGTGGTGATGTCTGCTTCACTCATAGGCTTGCTGAGATGGATAAGACTAAGAACACAAAAACATAGATAAGACACTTGGGCTTGGAGAGTCTCAGGTTCTCTAGCTTCTTGCCTTCTCCTCTCTGCTGAATAACCTCACTAACCACTGTTCTTCTAACCTCCCCTGGCTGATCCTCCAAACTTACTTTGCGTGTAAGGCAAACCCTGGGGTAAGGTATAGGGGTGGGGAGAAGGTGGAAGGGTGGTTGGGAGCCCCTCCTGGGGACTCTGATTTCTGGGAGGGGAGTTGTGTTTCTGTATTACCTTTAACTTGTATGTTTCTGTAAATATTCCTGTATATAGTGTGTATATCTGCTTGTATGTTGTGCTAAGCTGTAAAGAGAGCTTCAGTCCTTAACTTCCAGCTGGCTGAGTCTAGTCTGGGGGATTTTACAATGTGGGGGGGGAGCAGATAACTCCCATCACACCTCCCTAACAGGTTAGTGTAAATCTCCCACGCTTTTTGACCCACCTTTGTTCAGACCCTTGCTGGGAAGGTAAGTTGTCATCCCATTGTGAAAGGCTGCATGAAAACACCGTGTAGCTAAATTAATAAAACCTCTTAGTCCTGCCTTAGAACTCCAAAAGCCAGGACAGTCAATTCTATGTTTAGAAAAGCTATTTCCCAAGGCTTTGTGAGTTCATAATGACTGTTAATATTTATTGTGGGGTTGTAACTTGACACAAGAGGTTTCAAAACAAGTGAAATACTCATTTCCCTTTGGTTCGGAGCAAGATGCCAGAGCAGCACCCTGTCAGGCTGCTGCATGAGTGTTTTCCCACCCACATAGCAGATCTGCTTTGGGTTATTCATTTCGAATACAGCAGGCACAAGGTCAGAAAGGCAAAGCAAGAGTACTTTCCTCTGTCACCCCATGGCCAGCCAGCCTCTGTCAGTGGAGGAATGGGGATGAGCTCTGCTCTCAGGGCTGCTTCTGCAGGTCGCAGGAAACAGTCATGGATGAAATAGGAAAAAAACAGTTCTAGGAGTGGCAACCAGAGCCTTGGCATGGCTGATTAGAGGGCAGGTGAGTGAGACCTTTCAGAATTAGCATTTTGGCCATAGCTGGGTATAAATTAAAGTGAAGTTCTTTGTTTTTATCTGGCCATTAAGCCACAAATTGACCTTTTTTTCCCCCTGCCCTTTTAAAACAGGAGTTCACTTTAAAGTTTTCAAACTGCTAAGCAACATGCCAATGGAATTTGATGGACTTTACAGAAATATGTTCATTTATTTTAATCATACATTAGTTTTGGTAGATATAAATCAACAACAACAATAATAATATAACTAAATATAATAATAATAATAATAATAATAATAATAATAATAATAATAATAATAATAATAATAATAATTCTGTGAGAATTTATGGTTATTGTAGTTGTTAATTGAAATTGCAGCTCTAAATGGGAAGGTGTTAAGACAACAAGCAATGTTCACATATTGGCACCTGGGTTTCCTCAAGGTCTTTACAGACACCGTGTTAGGCAACTTCAGCATCAGGAGTCCAGTCAGCTCTGTGTATGGGAAGGATTCCAAAGGCACTTCTGGCCTCTCCCACCAGCCATATCTAAAAACAGCATTTCTGCAGGCACACTGGTGGAGCTCCAAACACAACAAAACTATTGTTGTCCAGTGCAGAGCTGTAATTTAGGTGAAGGCCACATTCTGCTTGATCTTACATGAATTCTTCACCCGACCCTATGTGATTGTCCTGCCGTGGTGGTCAGGTTGCCACCCCTCAAAACCATTGGGAACAAAGCTGTGAGCAGGTGTGACGGTTTGGGAGTTCCCTGCCCCCCCACACTTTGAAATGACCCAGACTAGATCTCAGCTGGAGCTGGAAGTTAAGAGATGAAGCTCTATTTACAGCTCAGCACAATATACAAGCAAATATATACAGTATAGACAGGAATATTTACAGAAATNTGAGTGAAGTAGACATCACCACTGTTTTTTTTTCCTTCACAGCCTACAGTATAATTTTCTCTATTAAAATATTCCAATTAGCTCAAACCAGCACAGCAGGCACAGCAGTGACAGCCTCTGCTTCCTTTGCAAGACCTCATATCTGTTCAGCAGGGCACCCTTCTGAATTCCTGTCCAGCTCCAAGCTCCTTTTCCTTCTACTGCTCAGGTTCTCTAAGCTCACCATCGCTGACCCACACGCAGTAAGGTGTGGTGGCAATGCAGTGAGACCAAGGAAAGGCTGCCAGCTCTGACCCATCCTGAGCTTTGGCTTTCAGCAGCCTCTGCCCAGGGTCTTCCCTACCACATTCCTGCACTGCACAGCAAGCCATTCCCAGGAGGTGTCTGCAGACAGGGCTACCAAGGAACTGCCAGGCCTGGGCGTTCCAATGCCCAGGCAGGGCAGCCTCTCCAAAACCATCCCTTTTCCTCCTCTGCCTTCCTGAGTCTGCAGACAGGAGCAGTAACAGTCCACACTGCCTTCAGCAACATCAGGACCTTCCTCAAGCCTCCTGATACCTGCCGAAGGCACTGGTGGGCTGGCAGAAGCAGCACAGCTCAGTAAGAAATCACTATCTGCGTCACAGCTTCACTGTGTCTGCACAGAATAGAAAGAGCCCTTCTCACAGAGTATGTTTCAGACATTACCCACTCATTCCTCCACTCCTGTGTTTCGAGGCCTTTTACTTTATGTGGTGAATATTCATGTTTTCCTCTCATTACCCTTTGTAATCTAATGTAGCCCATGGCAACCTTAGCCACTGGAGACTAAATACAATTCAGAATTTTAAACTCTGTAAGCTCTGTCAGTCACAGACTGAACAGCCTGGCTGTGAGCAAACAGCAAGCCCAGTATGAGGCTGGAAAAGTGTTTGTGGTAGTCAGCAAATCATTGCAAAAGTGGGTAGAGTAAAAAAAGGAGTAACGACATTGTGGTCAGTCAGTATACAGGTGGGCAATTGTTACCTGTATCACTGCTCTCCATTAATTATTATAATTATTCTTGTAGCTCTTGTATGGCAGAGATAGGAGCTGACTTTAGCAAGAGTTCACACCCACCTACAAGGTTTGCTTCCAGATAAGTGTGCATGCACAGTAATCTCCTGTATTAATCATTCTCTTAAAGTGACCTGTTCTTGTTTGTTGTTGCATTAGGCTGTCATGTAATTTACTGGTTGGAAATATGTTTGTGTCTTAGATAGCCTCTGTGTGATATTTTTCTCAAGCAGACCCTCTGCACTGTCAGTGACTTGTCTCTGACACCTCTCACCAGGAGACAGGTTGAATCTCTTTGCTCTTTGGAAAAGTGTTTCGCCTTTGGAAATCTCTCTGGCTCTGCTCCTTTATTCTACCAGAATCCTCTTTAGTCTGTCTACTGTTTATTCACTACCCTTGCATTTTGTCCTGTGACCTTTTTTGCTCTGGCAGGTTGCACAGTGATACTTGTGTGCTTTCTGGCCTGGTTTGCACTGTGGAGTGATCCAGCCTGCTCTGCATGCAGCAAAGCCATTCTCAGATGGACTTACTTGTTCCCTTACTTCTGCAGGGACTGTCCAGAGAAAAACAGTTCTGCCTCTTGTACCCAGCCTTGTGAGTTCTGCCCATCCCAGTGTCACCTTTGGGTGGGGAACAGGGGTACAAGAGAGTGGTTTAGATTTTGACAGGCTACCTTCGAATACCAGTGTCTTTGCCAAACTGCCCTGTGTGTTTTCAGAGTGTTCAAACACCTGGCACAGCATTCCTGGGCCAAATGGAATTCCTGGTTCTTAGGAGATTGCCTCAGTAGTGCTTCTGGGTTCTGATGTCTCACAAAAAGGCAATCTCTTCTCACTCAAAGAGATTAAATGTTGCTGAAGCCCTAGGTGATTTCTCTGCTTCCTTTATTGATTACTTCTATAGCATATGATTTTTCTGCCAATTAAGAAGTATATATAAATACATCACACTCATTCATCCAGTGATACATTCTGGGTATCAGTGAGGTATCTCAAATCACCAGGGAATCCCTTAGCCCCCAAAGGACATAGTGTAGTTCTCTGGGTTCTTCCAGCATCTAAGGCTGGAGCAGAGAAGACATCTTCCCTCCAGAACAGTTGGAATGTAATAATTAAAATCATTTCCAGACAGGCCTCATCCTCATTTCTCTCCTCAGGTGAAACCAGTGCTGCTCTCACCAACGCTCTCAGTTAATTTCCAAATTAAAATAGGGTGTTTCTTTAATTTGTGAGGAACTGGAGAGACTTTCCCAGTTCAGCAATTCTCTCTTGCCTTAAGGAATTCTGTTAAAGAGAAAAACAGAGTGGAGTCAATGAAGTAAAAAAGCTTCAAGGACTGAGTATTGGGGGATGCCACGTGCCAGGTGAGGGTTACAGACCACTCTGCAAGCAGAAAGCAAAGTGAATTACAAACAGCTTCTGGTCTTTCCTGCTAACCAGGCCCTTTGTTGGATTCTGGTCTGAAGGATCTGATGACAAGGCTAGTAGTTTGGAACCTGAACCAAGTCCTACCTCTGGCCTCAGCTTTGCAGTAATCTTTTGAACGTATGAGAATTTGTAAATTACAGCCCAAAAGTAACTTCCTTTGAGCCAGGCATGTTCCCAGAAGAGAGATGGAGCTCAGTCCCAGTCTCAGACAGTCACACCAGCCTGTTCTGCCCAGTCCAGCCAGCACAGGGCCCTGCCCAGCTGCAAGCACTGTTCATCATTCCATGTGCCCATGCAACGGCAGCAGTGGCACACACACCCAGTGCAGCACAGGGCTGTGACAGCATGGAGCACAGCAACTCCTGCCCACCCTCTGTGCACTGGTGCTGCTGAACAGCCGGGCTGGTCAGGTGCCCCACAGGCACTGAGCAGCAAAGCCTGGCACCTGGCTGCTGTTTGCCGTGGGGTAGCCTCTCACCCCAGGGTTGCCCAGGGACACTGATGGCTGTGGGACCTTGCAGGCACTGCCACATTGTCACCGCGGTTCAGCCCCGCTGTGGCAAGGAGAGCTGTTCTCTAGGGACAGGCAGTTGTTGCTCACAGGAAGAAGAGAGAGGCTCTGGCTTCCTTGCTCTGTAACTGGGGAAGGTGCAGAGTTGCAGTGGTGATACCGAAATGTTCGCTCTCAGGCGTTTGTGCAAGCAGATTAAGTCGAAGAGAGCATGGCCAGCAGAAACCCATCAAAGAAACAAGGAGCAAAACACAGTGTGGTTAACCCCCCTGTTCTGTGTTGGGGCTGCAGTGCTGTTTACCTTCTTAGTCTTTGCTGCAGGGTGACCCCCCCCCTTGTTATTGTCACCTTTGACTCCGTTGATTGGCGCCATCACCATGGTGTTAGTGTAGCCTGTGCAAGTAGCAGCTGTTGAAGGCATTGTGCTGCCAGGGCTGTGTTTGCCCTCCTGAGCCGGCTGCAGTCAGATGCTAGCACGGCTGGTTAGCTGGCCCACAACATCAGGAAGGCTTGTTAGGATTTTGGTACATATGAGGCAGCTAATTTAATTCAAACAGCAACCTGTCTTACCACTCAGCTTTGACTATCTGCTGCCTAAACTGAGCACATGAAGACAAAATACAC
This sequence comes from Semnornis frantzii, assembly GCA_013399775.1. Classification (NCBI taxonomy): domain Eukaryota; kingdom Metazoa; phylum Chordata; class Aves; order Piciformes; family Ramphastidae; genus Semnornis; species Semnornis frantzii. The sequence continues at coordinate 49,096 of VWYK01126475.1, read as the reverse complement.
AGAGTCAGTTGTTAGGAAGAGAATAAGGGAACCCAAATCTCCCCTTCAGACTCAGGGCAATAAAAAACAGTCACTCAATTTGGAGGAACAAACTAATGATCTGGAAGCTGGCAAAAATAAGATGTCCTACTTTGATTGCTCAGGTGACACTTTAGTGAAATCACACTTGTGTACCAGCTCACACTAATGCTGAGCTGGGACCTTGCTCGTTTGAAATACCAAAATGTTTTTATCTTTGGTCTTAGGACTTCCAGAGCACCCAAAGTTTGAACTGGCAGCCTGCATTCCCTGTCCTGGCTTCTGCTAAAAGTGTCTTTGGCAGTGTGAGAGTGTGTCAGAGGTAAAGGTGAATTGGTCCAGCTTTTTTTTAAAGAATACCAAAAAAGCAACTACTTCTCTGTGGAAGAGTGGTTGGGAGTTTTCCCCTGTTGAAGTTCTCTTTCTGTATCATATGGAAACAAAAAAGTCTTAAAAAGAGAGGGAAGGTTTATTAACTGCTAGGACTTGTATTCAAAAATGAAACAGATCAAATCAGAACTGTGTCTCAGCATTTCCCTTGAGGGGCTCAGTTTTCATTAGTGCTTTATAATTCCATCTCATCTCAAATATTTTTGTAATACAAACAGTTCAGGGTGTCCTGGTTTGCCTGGGACGGAGCCTCAGGCCAGCCGTGAGCCACCAGCAGTTTGAAGTCAGTGAGAACAGTGACCTGAGCTGGCTACAGGTGAATCCCAGACTGTGAACAGCACACTGACTGCAAAGGGGGAGGTTTGCTGAGGGTGGGGACTCATGCTTGGGCTCCTGCTCTTACTCGGACTCTTCCTGGCCCAGCTCCTCTTCATTCTGCTCTTGAGGACTGCCTTTCCAGTTAGTGTGACCAATGCACACTCACTGAGCTGAGCAGCACTTGGTGTACTTTATATTGTCATGGATGTCAGCTTTGTTTCATTAAATCCATTTTCATTACACCCCATTGGGCTTTCTCTCCTCGTCCTCTGCTGGGGAGAGGTCATCAGGTGCCAGCAACTGTTGGACTTTAACCCCAGATATGGGCTAAATGGAGGTACAAGGATAGGAAATGAGTTAACAGATGAGAACAAGTGGTCTTTAAACAGGAGGTATTCCCAGTCTTAGGCAAACAAAGTTTGCCTAAACATCTGCATAAGAATCTAGCCGTAGGATGCACAATTCTTCAGAATGACCTTTACTTGACTAATGGTTATGTTGCTTATTTTTCCCCACCTGGCCTAGTGGTTGTTGTCACAGTTCCTACCACACTTCTGAAAGTGCTTTAGCCAGAAGAAGCAGGATCCCTAAGGCAAATCCAGAATGATTCTCAGCAGCAGGAGGATGGTTACTGTGTGCGGCAATGTGCTGGGACACAGCTGCCCATGTCAGAGTCTAGAGCTAACAACGCTCCAGAGTCAATTAATTGTTTCCTGTTAGAAAGGACACTTCACCCAACTCAGGAACATACTTTATCTATCCTTGCACTAGAGAGGAGTTCACCAGGAGCATTTCTCCTGACTGGAAATGCCAGTTAAGGAGACATTTATATAGGCAGAGTTGTTGGCTTGTGTTCTGAGTTAAGACACTGCTGACAGGGTGCTTTATGATGTCAGAAGACTTCTCACCCTGCAGTAAGTATTTTTGTAAGGGTGTCCAATCATCTTTGACAATGCCTGTCATCAGCAGGAGTGCAGGAATATTACTTACCCTCTTAATGGCTTGTTTTCCCCAAACAACTGCCAAGAAGCTCTCATTAACTGTTAACGCCAACAGTTCATTGCCTGCTCCTTATTAACCGAGTTAGCTAAGAGTTCCTCAAAGTGTTTGGTTAAATGTTGACAACACTGAGCATTGTATTAACGATATTGCTTTAATTAGCACCTTTGGGAAGCTCATTCAGAAAACCCACCTGACTGTAATCCTGGGTAAATAAAGAGAGTGTAAAGCAAGAGTTTGTGAAGTAAGATGGAAAAGCAGCTAGAAAGAGCTTGTGCAGAAAAAATGAGTCCTGAACAACTGGAGATAAATCAAACAAGCCTCTCACTTGGAAGGTCCAGAGCTGCCTGTCTGTCCATCATTCAGAGGCACATACAAAGTGTATTTTGCATGACTACAGCTGGCATGCACAGAGAGTAACAGGCTGGCTTTGCTGTTAGTTACTCCGCTAGTATGAGCAATTAAGGTCCTACACTTCAACTTTTCCACTATTTTCAACACAAGAAATTCTTCATTTCTCAATTTCTATTTTAGAATACATCTAACATTGTGTATGTTGTCATTTTTACATGAGCATTCACCATTGATTCATTGCACAAGATAGATTATGACTGAGGGAGAATGCAATGGAAAGGAAAGGAAAGGAGAAAGGAAAGGAAAGGAGAAAGGAAAGGAAAGGAAAGGAAAGGAGAAAGGAAAGGAGAAAGGAAAGGAAAGGAGAAAGGAAAGGAAAGGAGAAAGGAAAGGAGAGGAAAGGAAAGGAAAGGAAAGGAAAGGAAAGGAAAGGAAAGGGGAAAGGAGAAAAGAGAAAGGAGAAAGGAGAAAGGAGAGGAAAGGAGAAAGGAAAGGAACATCCTTTCCTGTCTAATGATGGGACTGAGAGAGCTGGTGCTGCCTTTTTCTCTGTCACAGCAGCAGTTCTGATGGTCAGGGCTAATAATGCATGCACAGAAAGGTGGCATGATGCTTGCCCTCTGGGAGAGTGATACTGGAATTCTTAACTTTTGATTATTTGGTGGAGAATCCTTTAAATTATTTTTATCAGATCTGCAGTTTGTTTTGTCAAGCCTGTACTTGCTTAGACTATTGATAGATCAGAAAATCTGTTGGCTACAGTTATTAACAGAGTTTTGAATTAAGGACTGTGAGTTCCTTAACTGCCTGGAATGAGTGTGTTAAAAGAGGCTGGAGACATCAGCAAAGGCAAAACAAAGCAAAGGCATCAAGTAATGCACTTGATAGCAGACAGCCCTACACTTACACCTTTTGGGAGATGTCTGTTACAAGAATAGTTCCACTTTTTACACAGACATAAGTTCAAACGAGTCTTATTTATGCTTTATTTCCAAGAAGCAAGTGAGGTTTGAACAGGAGGAAAAGAGGAGGTAAATCGTGAAGCCAGCCCAGAGAGAACAAACTAAGGAGGTGTTGTTGGCACACTTATGCCTTGGTTAGCCCACTGGAGTTGGTAGGAATTATTTTCCAGTTTCTCAGGTACCATCTTGAGTCTGTGTGATCTGGGCAGTCGCTGTATGGGAATTAGCAAAATGAGCATCTGGTCTCTTGTCTTGCTTCTTCTGAAATATTTGCTCTGCTGTACATTTGCCAGCTTTGGGAGCCATGTGTTTGTAGGGACAACAGGAGCAGGCCCAAAGGCTGCCTTCTGGTGACAGATTTTGGATGCAAGACAAAGTGAGAGCTGTTTGTGGCAGTTCTGAGGCTTTGGACATTTTTCTTCCGCCTGTGATTTTTGCAACATCTTTCTGTTATGGCAGCCTCGTAGAATCATCAGCCTGGCTTGCTGAAGTGCTTATGCATCTGTCTCCTCTTTCGATTACTTCTGTTGACCAGCTTAAAATCCCATCAGCTGGTGGGGAGAGACCTGAACCAGGTGTCGTGTAGGAGACCAGAATATCAGTAGTGGAGAAAACCCTTATCAGTGCTCCCAGAGTTCACAAGAAGGTGGTTCAGTTCTGGAGGCTGTCACACTATTTTCATCCCTCTGTTCATTTAATTGTGAAAAAGGATGATGAAGACAGCTACTGGAGTCTGTGTTGTTGGAAAAGTATCATTCTGGAATAGCACAGATTGAGCAGTAGGCTCCATGAAAACTTCTCCAGTGACAGTCTTACTACAGAAACCTCTAATCTATTTAACATAAATGGCATGTAATAAACTAAACTATCCTGTCCCCAAAACCTGTTCAGTCACAAACAAGAATCCCTCACAGCAATTTAGGGCTGTATTTAGCTATGATCCCTTCCTGAGCCCACCTGCAAAAGAAACCTCCTTATTCCAAAATATTTGTGAGCGTGATGGAGGAGGTCAAATAGTTTTATGTATTTTCTGGGGAGTATCTAGGATTTTTTTTTATTATGTCTGTGTCAACATTTCACTGAGAATGAGACTTGCACAAGCCTAAGAGGTGGTGGTGGGGAGGAGAAGCTCTCATGAGAGTGCAGCAAGACAATGCCTGGCTTGAAGGAAGGATGCTGCTGCCTTATAAAACAGGAGCTCACCCCACTTTATTGTACTAAATGACTCCCTACGGATCATTTTGTCTGGGTAACTTTAGCAACATTTATTTTCATCCCAGCCATTAAAAATCTGATTTGTCAAAGATTTGTAAACCATAGTAACTTCTTGACTGGGTGATCAGTGTGCTAAAGACCTTGAAAAAGCAGCAGAAGGTTTCACCCTGTGAAAACATTCATATCAATAAAGGAAAATTGATAAATATTGTTTCACAGAACAGAGGCTCTAACGCAGGGCAGTAACAGATCATTCCAGGTACAGAACACCATGCCTTAAAAGCCATGCAACTGATGCTGTAAAAGGAAGGACTGTATGAAATGTGATTCATTCTTACAGCTTATCTCATAAAACATAGCATCAGTTATATGGGGTTCTGGAGTAAGTAAAGCAAGAGGTTACCAGAAAAAAGTCAACCCTTAAATTGCAGACAAAGAACTTCTACCACCAACAGTATTAGATCATCAAAATATTTCACAGACACTCAGAAATAAGCTGTACTTCTGTATGCCAGTGAAGCAGCAAATTGAATTCTCATAATATGTTTTGAAAATGAGTCTTGTTAGGTTTGATGAGGTGGAAAAGGTACTGAGATCACTGGTTTGTTCCAATACATTCAGCACGCTCTCCCTGGATGTCTGCCACAGCTAATCTTCTTAATGGCAGCGTGGCTCCTACACCCCTTTGGTGGGAAGCTGCATGCCTCAGGTTCAGGGCAGGGTGGTAAATAAGTTTCTCTTCAAGCATGCAGATCCTTTTGTTACAATAGCAGAAGTTCTAAAACAGGTATCAGGAAAACTTCGTTATTCCCTTTATGAATTCAGTGATGAGCAGAATAAAATGCAGATGCCATTTTAACCACACTCAGAGGGACACACATGGAGAACATGCACCAGCCTCACAGAGTTCATTTACATTTATCAAGGACAAGCTCCAGTCTGTCCAGGCCAAATATTGAAGAAATAAAGTCTATCACACACACTCTGGATTTCTCCAGCACTCCTCTTTGGTCAGTTCCCCTTTCCATCTGGGCAAACAGTGTGCCTCAGAGCATGGTAAGCCATCATGAAATTCAAAGTTCTATCGCAGTAAACATGTGGATAAACCCAGGAAAGCTCTGGCCTCATCCTCCTGACAGTTGGACCCGAGATTCCCACTTCAGGTGCTTTACACAGTTTCCATCCTTGGGCTCACATGTGCTGAGTTAACCAATTTTAGGCTGTTCCATAGGTTAAAATAAACACTATCTGTGCCTTTTAAAGCTAAGTTAGAATGCACTGGAGATCCCACAGCACATTTACAATGAACCCAGGGCAAACTTCCATTTAATTGGCTTCAATTCCAGATGTCTTTGCAAAATACTTTACTTTTTGTTAATGGAAATTCATATAAAGGAACAGAATCTTAGACAGTCAGCATCATTCTCCTTAAACCACATTCCTAATGCCCTGGTTCTGAAAAGCCTGGTTTCTTGTCTTGTTTTCTTTCTGTCAGCCTTAGAGAATCTGTACAGGTGAGGTTTGTGCACAGATGCAGATCCTAGTGCTCTGAACTCTATTTTCTGTTAAAGTATTCCTGGATAGCTCTACTTGAGAGAAGCCTGAAAAGGAAGCCCATGAGGTGAACATTTTTTGCCTAGGTTTCCTTTTTTTTTAATCCTAGGTTTCCTTTTTTTTCTACCTAGGCCTCCTTTTTGTTTTAGCTTTCCTTTTATTTTTTTTTTGTTTTAACCTATGTTTCCTTTTTTTTACCTAGATTTCCTCTTTATCTACCTAGGTTTCCTTTTTTTTTTTTTTTAAACCTAGATTTCTTTTATTTTAACCTAGGTTTCCTTTTTAATCATCTGCCTATTAATTTTCCACAGTCACAGCCAACAGCCTACCCTGTGCCTGAGCTGTTGCTGAAGTGATTTTCGTACTTCCACCCAGATAGCTCTCTGCTGTCTTTAAACACTCTCATGTGCAAAAACACAAGGTGGGAGGTGAGAGTTCTGAACCTCTATGTGTCTTAACATGTTGACCTACAGTAGTGTTGTAGAGATGAGAGGCTGAAGAGAAGAAGCACATGAGAAAGGAAGGAGAAAAGAAAGGTAAGTATGAGAGGGGTCTGAAAGAGCTGCTTTTTGCCAGTTCATTTTTTCCATCAGGGTGATCAGGTGAACCAGAGGATTTGGGCTGTTTTGCAGAGTTGCTGATGGCTGTGGCTGTGCTTTGTTTGCAGTTACCCATACAGCGAGGACTCCAGCCAGGGAAAGCAGTACATGAACACAAGATGTCCAGCCTGGTGTGACAGGATCCTGATGTCCCACTCAGCCAAGGAGCTCATTCTGAAGGTAAGTAGGGACCTGCGCTCTTTATCCCGCTCCTCCACACTCTTTATCTTCAGCAAAGGTAGGTAGGGCTGATAGGCTTCTGCTCGCCCTTGAGTTTTCAGGTGCCTGTGGCAAACGCTCGCCAAGCTGGAGACACCAAACCATGCCAACAGTAAACCGCTGTGCCTCCAGTGCTCTCCACCCAGGATGTGGACTTGTCCCTGTTAACCTGTTGGCAGTTACTGGAGCACAAGCTGTCACAAACACTCCCTTTGGTATCTGAGCTGCCAGCACTAGCTGCCTGCCGTCTCTGCTGGGCTGGCTCTGTACTTGCTGTGCTCTGCTGGGATGCAGGGAAACTGTGCCTGCTTCAAGAAAGTAACACAAACCCTCTATCACTCTCCCCTGGTCCGGTGCCCTGCACAGCAAGAGAAGTGACAGCAGTGCCCTCACTAAGGACTCAGCACAGGTGCCTAGAGAAGTAACATGGGGTGGCAGCTGAGTAATACTGGTGTATAGCAACAGCTCGAGCTGCACTAGTTACATGTCTTAGATTTAGGTCCCCTCTGTTGTTGATGATGAGAACTGAATTTCCTAAGAATATCTCAGGTCTTAGAAGGGCCAGATCTCCTTTTGCTCTCCCCCAGTTGAAGGCAGAGTCTCCAGCAGGTAGGCTCCTAACTTTTGTACACCGCTTAAGTGTCTAAATTTAGACATTCTGTTAGAGCTTTACAAACATAATTGTGCAGCAGTTTAGAGCACACATCTCCTCTTGGGATTTTGGTGTACAAAGGCAAGGTAAATGCAGCTACATGACCTAAATATAATACAGGAGCCTTCCAGTCGTCCTTTTCTCCCCTTTTCTCTCTTTCCTCCCTACCCTGCTCTGGTTACCTCCTTTTCCTGGGAGCACTAAGCCAGGCCAGGTGGTGAGGTGTGCCAGCTTGCACTGCCTCTGCATTCTTCTGGGTGCTGGTTCATGGCACTGGACACCTGTCCTGTTTATGCTGGCTGGTAGCAGTTCTAAAAGGACCAAGAACACACCAGGACATCGCTCTGTGATCTGAGGAGATCCCACCCATGCTGTTCTGCTCCAAGCCAGGTTTCTCCTGCTGCCCGATGCCTGGTCATGGGCACAATGCAGGAATCCCAGCACAGTGACTCTGAGGTTATCTTGCTGGCCAGGCTGTAAGACTGGCCAGCAAGACAACATAACAGGTTGAGCAAACCTAAAACTGTCCAAAGTCACATGTCATAGAATCATAGAATTATAAAATGATCCAGGCTGGAAGGGACCTCCAAAGGTCATCGTCCAACCCCCCTTGCAGTAAGCAGGGACATCTTCAACTAGACCAGGTTGCCCAGAGCCCTGTCAAGCCTCACCTTGAATATCTCCAGTGATGAGGCTCTAGCCACCTCCCTGAGCAACCTGTGTCTGTCTATATCTTCCTGTAGAACTAAGGCAGTTTAATGGGAGTGAATTGCACAAAACAATCTCTGCAGATGTATCCATATTCTGCAATTTTGTGCTTTATTTTTCTGTTTCACTTAATGCAACCCTTGAAACTTGCTCTCCTGAAGTTTATCACTTTGTGTTTCTCATCAGGGTTATGATGATTGGACTGTTTGCTTTGCAGCATATAACTCACTGAGTGGCTGAGAACCTTTTTTGCATAACTGTTCAGGTTTCAATTAAAGGCACTTCCTCACAGGTTCTCCCATCTAAGTGTCTGCACAACGTACTGAAGTTTCATCCGAAACAGCAGACAATGCATCTAACTGCAGCATTTGAAAAAATACTGTGAGCCTTAGAGGCTTTGCCATGTAAAAATCAGTGTTCACCTTCTGATAGAGAAATATCACAGGAAAGAGTGAGACTTTACCCAAAATATTACAGATAGTACTTGGCGCCCATGAAATTCCTAAAGAACAAAGGATTAAAACCATGGAAAGAGCAGCCAATGAGGGAAGATTTTTTTTTTTTTCCTCCAAGCTATGAATAAGGAGATAGAAGTGTACACAAAGGCTTGAAGAGTGTAAACAGTACAGAGGGAAAGGAATTCTTTCAGATTATCTAGCGGGGTATAACTCGGCTATAATGGGGGGGAAATTAAACAAAGGACAACAAAGTTAGAGCCTTAAAGACGTTTGTAACTGTGAGATCACTTAGCCCAGTTCTCGGTCTCTGTTGAAGAGAAATCCAGCCAGTTGGATCATTCTGAGCTTAGAGTTTAAAAAATGCATATCATTTTGTCTCTGCAGCTTTGCATTTGCAAACTAGGAGCATGCAGTTTGGGACACCTCCAGGAACACACGTGCAGAATTAGAGATGCAGATGAGGCCAGACCGGTGTGAGTCTGGACCAGTAAAGGAGTTAGCTCAAAACCACACTGGCCTGTAAACCTCAGTGAAAATAGTCAGTAGAGAAGAAAGCTGAAGGGATAGAGGAAAGGGCAAAACGACCTTACAGGGTTTTGTGGTTCTGTGCAGCGAGCAGGGTTTGCCTTGCCATGAGCATTTATTGCATTGCAGAGACTTGCACTTGAGAGCTTTCAAAGGAACTGTGAAGAAAGTAAAAACCAATTTTAATTAACTGATTAAACTGCAACAAATCCTTAAAGTAGAAATGGATATGAATTCTGAAAGAATTTTTGGCCGTAACTACCTACTGAATATTCTTCTGCAGGTAATTATTTTGCTGCATGGGTTCATCCTGTAGGCAAATAAAGAATTACTTTTTCTGTCTTAGCAGTTCTACCTTTTATTTCAAACAGAACTCATTGGTAAATCTGCCTTTCAATCCTCAGTAAAGAAAGGACAGGCTGCACAAATTGCCACGCTGTACGGTGCGCTCAGCTACACAGTAGGCATTACAGATTGTACAGACATGGGGCTGTAAACAGCTTTCATGCAACATCATCTATCATGCTATGGTCGGTTACCTCACCATCATGTTATTTTATGCTTCCTGAGCCCTAAAACACCAAAGGTTGCCCACTGCTAGGGAGTTGTGTTGATGCCTGATAGCATGAAGTAATGAATGCTCAGCCAAGTGTATATTGTTTCTGCTTGTGCACCGCTGTAATTTGTTTATCTGTCTAAAGATTATGCAGTTGAAAATCCACAATTTTATGCTGCCTTTGTAAATTATCAAGTCGCTTTTGATGAATGTATCCCCACTTCCGATGCTGGTGGCATTATGATCTTGAAATATTGGAAAGTGCTCATGCATACAATGCAGAAGGTTATGTTTTTATATTTTTGGCAGACAACCGTGCCATAAAGTAAATCTGACCTTAAGCTTCCTTACTGCATTAAAGATAATTCAGTTTTAACTTTATAGTCCTAAATGCTACTGTTTATATAAAAGTTATTGCCCAGTCAAACTTGACTGATTGCAGATGAGAAAGTCTCGACTGCTCCGTACAAAATAAATTAATAGTGCCAAGTAGTTTAAAGCCTGCCCGCGGTTGTGCGAGAGGCTCGAGTCTGTGGAGCGCAGGTTTAATTAGCTCGTAGGAATTGTTTAGCATAATAAGAAACTGTCTCACAGGGCAGTGTGTTTGTATGTGCTAGACACTCCAAACAGAGTCTCAGGATCACAAATGGCAGAAAGGTGGGCACGGTTTACTGTCCATTAATGCTGAAGGAGTCGGTGTGTAAAGTCCGATGTGGAGCAAAATGAGAGCAGCTCACAACAGAGACTGGGGGGAATATCATCTTTCATTTGCTCCTTTTCTTAAAATCACTCCATGCTTTTTTTTCAGATGAAGGAAGGTAGAAATGGCTAAAGACTATACTCCTAAACTCTAAATGACTCATTCATTTCTCTGAACGTTTTAAAATCACCTGTGTGATGTGATGAAATCAAATGCTGTCACAAGGCAATGTGGAGTGCATTTAATTCAAAGAACAACCTAAATCACACCTAATTCAATTAAATTTGTGCATTGTTCTTGGAAAAGGACTGTCCAAAAGCACAGGCTGCATTTTACTGGCCCAAGGGCTGGAATGTGACCCTAACTGAGTCATTCATTTCATCTGTCCCATGTTACCAACAGCTCTCAAGCTCCCAGAAGCAAGGAGTAGATGCAGAGATTTCAGGAGTTATTTTACGTGGGCAAATTGCACAAAGTACTTCAAACAGCACAGACATAAAAATTCATTCTGCATGATTTTTCTCTGGAGAAGCCAAGCAAAGATGTGTTCATGTCACTTCATTCAGAAACTGGTTTGAACTATTTACATAAATCCTTGCCCCGTTTCAGCGGTCTGGAGAGCACTTGAACTGACTAAATGTTTTGTTGTGCTGTCTCTGCTTTTTCCACCAGTCAGAAAATGATGAGAAGATAGTAGTATACGACCACATTGGGCCAAATGTCTGCATGGGGGATCACAAGGTAATTGAACATTTTAGTTTGAAATTAAACATTTTCATTCTAAATTAAATGGTCTAGTTCTAAATTAAACATTTTAGTTCTTTTTTTTTTTTAATAGGAAGAAGTATGCATTAGCTTCTGTTAATTTCATATTTAAGTCGCCTCTCTCTCTGTCCCATTTTCAAATTAAAGCCTCAAAAATGTTTTAAAGTTGAAGTCAAGTGAAATCAAGCAGTGCACTGGAGCAGATACTTGTGTGCAGTCAGATGAGAGCATAGTACCAGATGAGGAGCAGCAGCTGTCTCTGTGCAATGAGGACCGTTTGTATAAAACAAAAGTATTTTTTACTATGTGATCAGATTTGCTTCCAAAACTGCTGCAGTTCAGCCAGTGCCTTACTGCTGAACACTGAAGTAACAGATTGGCAGTTTCACAGTTAAGCTAAAAGTGAGGAAAAGGATCTAGCACCGGTGGTTACAGTGAAGGGCAAGACATGAGCGGCACAAAGTCTTCTCTGCTGAAGGCACCCCATGGGAAGCCGAGTTAGAAATGCAGCACAACCAAGTATTTGCTGTCTGTGAAAAGGGCTGGTCGAAGAGCAGGGGGTAACTTCTGACAGCCTATACAAAATCTACATAAAACCTCAGCTAAAAACATGCAAAGACTTGTAAACTGTGTAACAGTGGTGATGTATCAGTCCTAGAGACGGTGTTAAGGCTCTGGAATGATAACTCAGTGACAGATAATGGCTAATTAATTGCATGTGTCTGTGCAGGTATACACATAAATCCAAATTCACAGCTCTGTGCCGTGTGTCCCACCGGGGTCAAAGTACAGTGTTTCTGAGTAAGAATGCACATAAGGTACACATCCGAGTTAGATTTAAATAGAGAAGTTTACTGATGTCTCCAGTAAAACATAAAATTCTGTGTGTCAGCAGCTGAGGGACTGTCCCATCTCAGAAACTTGATTTCTGCTTCCTTTGTCCCCAGCATGCTTAACCTGTATTTTATTAGCATGGCCCTTCCAGTGGAGCCAGCTCTGGTGACAGACAGCTGTATCTGGGACCCAATTCTCCTCCCACAGAAATCAATGGCAGAGTTTTTTCCTTAGATTCCAGTGGGAGCAGAGATCTGCAAGGAGACACTGCGGTGCTCTTGTGCATTCTGTAGTTAGGTTAATTCAAACAGTTGTTGCATCATTTTGTTTGCAGTCATAGAGGAATTTGTTGTGTTTAACTACTGACTGTAAAAAAAAAAAAAATTTTAAAAAATTAAATGTTTGTTTCAAATATGTAACTTCTATTTTTCCCTGCCTTGCTGCAGCCTGTGTTCCTGTCCTTTCGAATAGCTGCTGGGGCAGGTAAACCTATTGCAAATGTGCACAAGTGTTGTGTCGTGCAGTGATGTGGTGGTAAATATCATTCTTTTTTTTTTCCTTCTCGTTTATATTTTCTACATCATTTCCCCTGTGTTTATTTTTTTTTTCTTTTTCTCTCTCTTTTTTTTTTATTATTAAAAAAAAAAAAAACCACAAAAAAAACAACAAAACCAATGCCAATTCTGCAACAGGAAAGAGATGCCTGCGGAACGAGAAGCTGTTCCGCGGCAGCACGCTGTAGCCCGAGGGAAGGACCGCGCCTGTCACCGCACACACCCCGCAGCAACCAGTGTCGATCTCCAGCCCCGAGTGCCACACTTCTACCTGCTGGTCCTACACTATGCTTCAGCATCTGGACTCTTTTGTCTGAGAGAAGCCTCACATACCTCACTGTCTTGTATGTTCATGTGACATCAAGTAGAAACGTGGAATTATTTTTTATATATGCATATATATATATACATATATATATGTGTCATGGTTCTGTTGCCAAAACTCTAAATAGACAGCAGAGATGTTATGTATTTTAGATTTCACAACTTTCAAAAACTTTTAAACAAGTGTTTTGTCGATGTGGAAAAAGCTACTCCAGCATATTACAAACTTTTAAAGGTGTCATGCCTGATATTATTTACCTTTACCACTTCGGGGTTTTGTACATTGGACTGTATAGATAAGAGATATTGATGGTTTTAAATGGTATTTTCTTTGTTGACCAAGGCTTATGGTTTGTGTTTTTAGTTTTTAGCATTTTTTGTTTGTTTGTTTCGTTTTCATTTTTTTAAATAATTTTTGGATTTTTTTTTTCTTCATGTTATTTACTATTACTGCCATGTTACATGGTTTTTGAATCACACAGCAGCTGCTTTCTTATACATACGTATATATATATATGTGTGTGTATATATATGTATGTATGTGTATATATACACAGATATATAAATAATTTATAAACCTGACCAAAACTTAGGCTAAATATACTTTCCAATATGAATGCTTGAGAGTGCCATATCCAGCAGTTAGTGTTGGGAGTCCTAGCAGGGTTAGTGTACATCGACACCAACATTTATATAAGAGCCGATATATAGCAGTGGCCATCCTGGATAAGAGATATATAGCATACTATATAGCACATATATTAGCAGTCTCACTTTGTTACTCCTATAATCCCTTCTTTCTATGTAATATTAAGGATTGAATGTGAAGTTCTTTAGCTAGGTTTGGGTGTAACTTTCCAGAATTTTGTAAACCGTTTTTGTCAAGTCTTTTGTTACTGTTTTATGGTGCCAAGTATCCTATATCGAAACCACGACGACGTGGGAGAGAGGAAAACAGGCACGGGCTGCAGGTAGCAACTGTACTGGATGCAGGTTGTGTCTGTACAGGGTTAAAGACAAAACAAAACAAAGGACTGTAAATTTTCCTGGTGAGTAGCGGAGTGCAGCCTACAATATCATCTTGTTAACAACGTTTTTCTCCCACCACTAAATACAACATTAAAAGGTGATTAGGGAGTCTGTTGATGAAACACAAATGTATGTTTTATTGATTTAATTTAGAACACTACAGAGTTCATGGACTGCGTGATGGCATTAGATTGATGCTTGATTTTGGTATAAATCACTACCATTGGAGATGATTTGATGTCCGCTTGCAGAGTGGTTTCTCAGCAGCACAACCGGGGCCTGATGCCCAGTCCCATGCCCAAGGGTGTCTGCAGCTCTGTATTGTTGTTGTGCCATGTTGCATTATAACCACACAGTAACTCTATTTAAGCCAACTCAACTCATGGTAACTTCGAAGGCCTTTAGAGATGAGTACTCTGGTTCTCAAGCAATAAAACTAAACATGGTGAATATGCCTGTCTCTGTCTCTTCAGCTCGAGCATCGGGGGTGGCAGGATTATTATTAAATTGTCACATTTCTTATTAACAAGTTGCTTTTTAATCTTCTGTCAATTAAGGGGGGTATTTTTCACCTGGCTAACAGAGCTCCGGCGTTAACCAAAGCAGAAGCCAGGGAAAGGGGGAAAGGCGTTCGGCGTTTGTCCCGGCGTGCTACGGCCAGAGCCACACAACTTGATGAGCTGTTGGAGGATACTGGCCCCCGGCATTTAGTAAATCGCCGCCACAACCGTCCCCCGTCACTGCTTCCCGCTGCCTGAGCCTGGGCCCCGTCCGCAGGGAGCCCGGCAACCGGGGTTCCCGGCCCACCGGCTGGCGCTGGTTGCACAACGGACCTGTCGCGGCCATTCGTTGAACGAACCTCGGATTGAAGCCGCAGAAATTGATAAAATGCCACTTTAGGAGAAACCGTGGGTGTTATCCCGGGGCGGGGGAGGCTCATACGGGGACGCAGGCTGCTCTCGGGGTATTCCCGCTGGAAGGACCAACGAGCGGAACTTGCCGCCGGGTACTGTCCGGTTCTCTTCAGCTGAATCCGCTGCTCCGAGGCGCTGCGGGGGCCCAGCCACATCGTCTGTAGAGCCCCTCGCAGCTGGGCACTGACCCGCGCTCCCCGGAGCACACCTGACAGGCACGGCGCAGGTGCGAATAACCTGGTTTGAGAGCGCGCCCGGGATTTTGTCCTACGAGTTTGCCTCAGGAGCCGGCAAACAGGCTCCGGGTCGTCGCTGAGGTCCCAGCGCCCTGTCCTGGTATGTTCAAAGCCGAAGCGAAGATTAATTTCTAAACGTGGTTTATTCCGCGTGTAGCCGCGGCACAACACGAGTGGGGGCTCGTCAAGCCAGGGCTGAGTTCGCAGAACCCCACGCCCGGCCGAGGAGCCGCTCAAGGCTGAGAGGCAAATCAAAAGCGAGCGGAGCGCAGGGCCTGGGGCGTCCGCGCTTGGACCCCAGCGGGTCCCTCGGCTGTGGGGCCGGGAAGGGACAGGACGCCCGAGGCAGTTCCGTGGTAATTGTGGGGCCCCAGCAGCCGCACAGTTAGACCCAGAGCCGGTCCCACAACTTCCCGCGGCCCCTTCTCGCAGAGGGATCCGCACCAACAACGGGTCGGGGCCGGGACCGAGCCCCCGGCACGGCCATCGGGCAGGGGCGGGAGGGGCCAGTTCACGTCACAGCTTTTCCAGGGCAGCCCATGGGCCTGGGGTGCTGCTCGGAGGGGCCGGCCGGGCCGTGGCGCCGGCACCCTGTACCAGGCCGACCCTTCGGACAGGGTCGGTCAGGCCGCAGCCGTCCGTGGTGTGGGGAGCTCGTGAGCGCCGGGCCGGGCCGGGACTACGGGAGGCGGCTGCAGGGCGACGCGCACAGCGGGACGGAGGGCACCAGCGTGGCCGCTGCCCGGGCTGCGCTGACTGCCGCGGCGGTCGCGTCCTTCTGCCGAGCCAGGAAAGCAGGGCCGGGCCGTGGGGCGGCTTTCGCTTAGTCTCGGAGCAGTAGCTAAGGTGCGGAGAGAAAAGAACGCCTCGTTCATTTGAAAATAACATGAGAGGGGAAAGTGCAGCTTCGCAACCGAGCTGGCTTACACCCGCAGGCCTCAAATATGCCCGAATGAAGAAAACAGAGGCTCAGGCACTTGTGAGGTACCTCTGTCACGTTACGGGCAGTCGGGAACAGAAGCCGCAGGTGCCGCGACGCTGCTCGGCGTGTGCGGGCCGGAGAAGATCGTCAGGAAGGGAAGCCTGCGAGCCTGTGCTCGCAGCACCCCGAGGGCTCAGCTCTCCGAAATCGTGTGCGGGCTCAATCTGCAGCGGTCACTGGCCCGGCCCGGCCTCCCCAGGGCGGATCACGAAACCTGCCATTAGGCACCTGAACGCTTTCGGTGCCAGGGACCGGTGCGGCGTCGGGCCCGCACACGGCAGACTAAGGCTGCCCGTTTAGCCCCGCGTATATCTGCGTGCCGGGGGCGGGGAGCCCGGCCCGCGGATTCCCCGGCGCCAGCTGTTCCCCGCCCGCACTCGGGTCCTCAAGAGCGGGGGTCTCCTGGCTCAGCCCGCCGGGCCCCGACGCGTCTCTTTTTCCTGTCCCGAAGCGGCAGCTCGGTCAGCGGGCTGGAGGCCGCGCTCCGGCGGCCGAGACGAGGGCAGGCCTGGTGGCGGAGAGGCTCAGGTGCGTCCCTGGACGGGCCCGGAGAGGCCGGACCGCGAACCGATCTACCGGCGCCGACTCGCCGCGATCTCCGGCTAAGGGGGTGGCCGAGGAAACGTCGGGGCGAGACGAGGGCAGGCGCCCACCGCCTGTTCGTTTCCGGGTTGTGGGGCGGGCGACAGTGGACACAAAGCGAGATCCCCCGAGCCTGGCGAAGCGAAAAGCAGAAATTGCCTCGCAACAGGTCCAGTGCAGTCCGCGCCCCGCGCCCGCCTTCTCCCGGCCATAGCCGGCCGAGGGGAGTTGAAGTCTCTCGGGGGCTCGGCCGGGCCAGGACAGAAAAGGAGTAATGCAGGAAGAGACTCGCTAAAGCAGAAGCTTGTTAAATAATTTATTGTTTTATACAAAGTCTTTCCAACCCGTGTGGAGACATCATTCGATCCCAATGTAAAATCAAGCGTCCATTTTTCTCTCGTGCTTTTTTTGGGTTGTTTTCTCTTTTGATATTATTAAGCATAAAATCCGGAGGCAGGAGAAATCAAACCGCCAAAACACTGAGTAGAGGGAGGGAGGGCAAAAAAACAGCCGTTTTTTACACTAGAAATATACATCACAAAATCTGAAATTTACTATATACAAAGTGGCTGAGCTTGGATTTGGCGACCCATACAAAACGTAACAAAATCTGATTGTTAGAAGCAGGAAATTGGCGAGAAGGCTAAAAGAAAGGGATGGGGAAACCTTAGAGGGACACAAAATAAAAACCATAAAGTTGGAAAAATTCCTCTGCAATTTACATCGATGAGAAGGAAAATAATTTCATAACTTATTCTGTAAAAAATATATACATTTCACATACATCTCAGGCTGTACAACACACCACTTTGCACATCCAGATAGAGCTGGCCCCAGTCGCGGTGCCCAGCACAGCAGCTTGCCTGCTGCCGGTGCCGCACCCTCACAAGGTGTCCGAGCTGGTGCTGCAGGGGCTGACGAGGGACAGGTTTGTGGGTTTGTGCTTTTTCAATAGCCTCGTGATTTTTTCGTCGTCTGAGTTGGGGTCCAGGGGCTTGTTGTACTCATCATCATCCTCATTGTCCGAGCTCTCCTTCAGCTTCTCTGTCTCAGAGTCATGCTTCTTTTTCGCTGAGGCCATCTCCGCTGCGTGCCGCTTCCGCCACTTGGTCCGTCTGTTCTGGAACCAGACCTGCGCACCGGCACCGGGCACAGTTCAACCTCAGCCCTGCCACGGTGCCGCACCCGCCCCCTGCGCCCACCCGTCCGCCAAGGAGACCGGCCGCGGCCGGTCCTTCCCGCACCGCGGAACCCAGGCAGCCCTAGGGAGGGGGCTGTGGTGACAAACATGGGTCACTCGCCCTGCTCCACCGCCGGGGATGTCGCCAGCCAGAGCTGTGCAACAGGAAAAGCAGCAGTTTCACAAAGAAATCATCTGTTGAAAAGCAGAATGCGGCGGTCAGAAAAATAACTGTTTGGGGCTGCCAGTGCACTTAGGGTGCACCTGACGTGTCTAATAAAAAACGTGGGGTTATGCAAGGAAAAGTCAATTACTGGACAGTATCTCCGTTAAAATCTGACCCACTGAAATAAATCACCTGCGAGGAGCTTTTATGGTTTAGGATTTGCTTTGGGGTTTTTCTTTTAATTCATATATTAATCTATTTTTCTAAAATTGTTTGCTGCACAAAGAACTCTTAAAAATAAATTTCTCTTTAGGTGGAAATTGGCCTAAAATCTATCCAATATCGAAATGTAGTTTAAATTATTTTTAAAATCAAATCCCGGTAGGGGTTGCACAGTTTAGTGGTCGCCGGTAACTGCTGCAAAAGCACGAATCGTCCGTGGCCCCGGCACCCGCGGGGACCTACCTTGACTTGGCTCTCGGTCATCCCCAACGAGTAGGCAAGGCGGGCCCGTTCCGGTCCTGCCAAGTATTTCGTCTGTTCGAAGGTTTTCTCCAAAGCAAAAATCTGTTGCCCAGAGAAAGTCGGTCGCGAGTGTTTCTTCTTACCGTCCTTGTCCAAAACCATCCCCGTCTGAGCTGAAAGCGGAGGAGAAACGGCTTCGTCAGTCACGGGGTCTGTACCCGAGGGTCGAGACCGGAGCCGGGAGGGGGCCGTGGCGAGACTGCCTCCGGTTCCCGCTGCCGCCGGCTCCCGAGCAGGGTTCGGGCCGGGGACAGCCCAGGGAGCGGTGGCGGGCCCAGGTGGCGGGGCAGAGGTGACTGACATCGGGCCGCCCTCGGGCCTGCTTTCGGACATCGCGCCCGCGGCCTCCGCCGGGGCGTCCGACCCGTCTAGCATGTCCGCTCGCGGTGCCGGGTCTCTCTGGCCTCCGGGGCCGTCCCGAGCCTCCCGCCGTTGGCGCCGGGCCCAACCCGGGGCAGCCTTCTGGAGAGGCCCCCGAGGGAGCGCTTCCCGCGCCCCACCAGAACGGGCCGCACTTACCGGGACAGGCGAGCCGGGGATCCCTCCAGGGAGAGCTCTGCACCACTCCCGGCCAGAAAATGGGGGGCCGCCCCGGCAGCTCCGCCAGTGGCTTCGGGTATCGGGAGACGGCGGCGGGGTTGAAGTACATGCCGGCCGAGGCCGCCAGCCCGTTGATGCGGGGCAGCCCGCCCAGCAGGTTGCTGGCGGATCCCACGGGCCGCCCCAGGATGTCGCTTATTCCATGCGGCGTCCCCAAGGGCAGCTGCGTGTTGAGTCCGCCCAGGGCCGGCGCCTTGAAGCCGGAGGGGTTCTGCAGGGCGTAGGGGAAGAGGGAGGTCTTCATCTCGGCCATGTTGTGCAGCGCAGCCAGCGGCGTACTGCTGAGGACGAACGCGCTCTGGCGATTAGCATCCATCTGCCCCACCGCTAACATTTGTGGTCATCAATGAGCGCGAGTCCTTCTCCGACCACACCGGCAGCTGCTCTGCGGTAGCCCCGCGTCGGGAGCGCCGGCGGGACGCTGCCTCCTCCGCTCGCAGGTTCAAAGCGACAGCAAGTACCAAACTTTGCCAGGAGGAGGAAATCCCAGGCGCAACTCCGCCCGCCCCCTCAGCTCGGCGGCGCGCACCGCGCACTTCCAGACTGGGCAGTGGTGAAAGCCAAGTCGAGGCAGATCGGCAAACCGGCAGAGAAGGAGTCCCGGGAGNAGGGGCCCCCGCCGGCGGGGCGGCCCTGGCAGGCTGCGGCTACAGCTTCCGCTCTCCGCGCGGGATCAGGCGGGCAAAGCGGGAAAACGAGTCGGGTCCGCGGGGTGGGCACCACTGAGCTGCGCTCCGCGGACGCGCGTCCCGGCGGCAGCAGAGGGGACCCTCCGCGCCGCACCCCGGGGCGCAGATAACCGCGCGGACACCTGCNGTCGCGCCCCGCCCGCCGCGGCCACTCCGCCGCGCTCTGTGCCGTCCCCCCCGCCGCCGGTCCCCTTCCTCGGCAGCTGGCGCTTCGGGAGGCTGCCGTGCCGTCTCACCAACCTCGACGGGCCCTTCCCGACGGCGCCCGGCTGGGCGGTGAGACGCAATGCTGAGCCTGAAGGGGTTCGGCCCGGGAGATCTGCCGTGCAGGCGGACCGAGGCTTCTTCGCCGACCCGGGGCTACCGGGCGGGAGGAGCCGAGCGTTCGCCCGGCCCAGTTGCCGTTCTGTCGGGTAATCGCTTCTGTCTCCATCTGAGCGGCAGCCCTTCCCATCTCGTTAGAGCCGAACGTTTAAAGCACGGTTATCAAAGTGATCTCATGTCGTAAGAATAACGGTGCCGCGCGGCTTACTGTGTTGCCGATTTTGGGATACACCGGCAGCCTTCGAGACCCGACGGGGAGGCGTGACGCCGGCCTTTAAAGGGGGCAAATAGGCTATTTTATCACCGTGAAGCTCGTTCGGGCAAATAAAACTACCAGCGCTACTCTGCTTCATCGAAAGCGCGCTTTGCTGTCGAGACAAGAAAGAAACCGGATTTCAGGTTTTTATAGAAAATAGTTCTAGAATCGGAGTTTACCCTCCGTTCTCCGCCCTGCAACCGCCTTCTGCTGTGGCTTTGATGTGCTGTTAACCCGGGAAAATACTAAACGAAACAAGCAGGGAACTAAAACTTTGCAGGGTGTTCCCAAATAAACACGAATGGACTTTATCGTCTCCGTATAACGCTGGAATGCATGGTGCTTATGGGTGTCGTGATGTCCGTCGCTGGAACCGTTTGCAGGTGAGTGAAGGGCTTCGTTTCACCCGGAACCGTTAACGGCCCTGACGTCAGTGTAAGTTTGGGAATTAATTACTGGGGCTTGATCAATGTTCTTTATTTTCAATCGCTGCAGCCAGACGTGAGATAACAGTTTGTGTGTCATGTTGTGTGTATGCCGGTAAACTGCTTCCCATATAACCGTGAGCGCAGAGCTAATAACGACTCCTCGCCCTTTTGTCTCTCTGCGGTCAACGATAGCCGCACCGACAGCAGAGCAAGTCGGTCCTGCTCCGCTCAGCCCGGGCTTAATTCTGCAATGTCCCCGTATCGCTGGCAGGAGCTGGCAACGGCCACAGGCTCCCCCCTCCTTCGGCACGGCTAAGGCTCATGAAGCCACCGGTGTGGAAGAAGGCTAAGCGATGGGGCGCGACCGGCCTCCAGTAAGCTGCAACTGCGGGTTGCGGTGACGGCCCGGCTCGGGCGGGCTGAGAGCCCAGCGCACCGCCCTGCCCAGGAGCTGTCTCGGTCTCTGCCTGTGCCGTCCACGGCCGCACACCGCCGCGATTCTGCTGGGGCGGTCTCTGGTCCTTCCCTTGCCGCCGCCTTCCCCGCCCCCGATGGCGGTGCTCGGGGCACTGGAGCGCAAGCCAGGACAGTTCCTCCCGAACGCCGCACATGCCGCACCGCCCGCCCGATTGGTGTGGTTTTGGGTTTAGGTGGGTTTTGTGTGGGGTTTTTTGCCTATTGTTGTTGGGGTTTTGTTTGTTTGCTTGTTTGGGTTTTTCTCCGCTCCCGAATGCCAGCTCCGCAGCAGTGACCGTTTCGGCTCGGTAACGAGTGGGAAGTCTCTCCGCCCTGCACGGGCACGGCACACTAGCATTTCCCCGAGAAGGAGGCCCCGCTGGGAATCCAGTCTGTTGTCCAGGACCCACGGAACAGGGTAAGAGCGCAACCTCCTCCATCCCTGTCTCGGCAGCGCACAACCGACCACTGTGTGCGCCTCACCCGTTCCGACGGGCTCGTTCGCTGCCGCTATGCTGTGTCGGCGGGGAGGGTGATGTGGGAGCGCGGCGTCTAGCCGGACGGCCCGCTGCAGGGGCAGCGAGGAGCGCCCTGTACTCCTGGAGACACTGAAGTGTCCGTACCCGTGTCCCGTCTCTGTCAGGCTCCCACAAGGGTGCTTCGCGGCTCCGGCGGCATCCAGGATCGCGCAGGCACTGGGCGCTCCTTACCCCGGCTGCCGCTGGCGCCGGCGGTGGCTGTGTTTCTCCGGCGTCCTTCTGCCCCGGAGCGCCGACCCGGCTGTGCGGGTCTCGAGAGACAGATCCGGGTCAGCTTCCCGCTCCCGTCCTCTGGGTTTAACACTCAGCTGGAAGTGTGATCTGAGGCCGGTCGGTTTGTCTGTCACCTGCGACGCGCGCTGCGCGCTAACGATATGTTTGTCTTGCTCACTGACTTCCCTGCAATCTGATGCTCCTGTTTTTCCAGGTGCAAATATGTGCGTTTATCGCTGTAGACCCCCCGTCGTGATAAAAGTGCTTTTGTGGTTTTTTTTTTTTTTTTTTTTTTTTTTTTTTTTTTTTTCCTGGCCCTCCGACGAGGAGGTGGCACTGGAGGAGGCTTCCCGCCGTCTTCCGCGGGAACCATAAGCAGGCATAGCCTGGGGTCCTCGCCCCGCGGCTTCCCGGTGCTGTTGGTTCCCCTCTTGCAGGGTCGTCCGCAGCACAGCTTCAGGAAGCTGCTAGGCTGCTCCAGATCCAAGAACTCCCGAAGTCCCCGGCAAACCTCATTTCGGCTGCAGAGACCGTACTGCTTTAGAACCCCGCAGCGGCAGGGCAGTCCCGGGGCGGCGGGGGTGCGTATGCACCGTGCGCTCCACCAGTCCCGGCCTGGCGTCCAGAGGTGCCTGACAGCCGCTTCTTTCGCCCTGCGTGTCCTCAGTAAAGCAAACCCGGGCTTCGCCGCTTGCGAGCGGGCGGGTCTGAGGACCCCTCTGCCCGGCAGGGTGCCGGGGCTGGCAGATTCTGGTGATAGCGGGCATCATTGTCCTCTAAGCTCGCTGCTTGCGGGCAGCGGAATTTAGGGTGGCAATAACCCTATCTGAGACGTTTTTGACGGCACGCGCGCGCGCGCGCGCGCGCTCCGCTGCTGAGAGGTGCTCTTGGCCAGCCTAGCCTGGCCGAGCCGCCGCGCCGGGCCCCTCCGTTCCACCACCGCATCGGTGACGGCCCGGTCCCGGGGCGCTCGGAGTGCCCGGGGAGCGGCGCGTTGCTGTCCCGCGAGCCCAGCTGCTCCTGCCCCGCGGCGCTTTCCGGCATCAGGATCCCGCCTGTGGCTGCTGCCGCTCCGAGGCGGGATAACGCCGCCCCCTGGTGGTCGCGAGCGGCAGTTGCTGGGGCCCGGTGTGCGGAGCTTCCCCGGCCCTTCCGCGCCCTCCCAGCCGTGCCCGTTCTTTCCGGTCGGCCGCTGCGCCGCTCTCGCACGAGCGGCGAGAGGCGCAGACGTCGCGCCCCCCTCCCGTCCCGGTTGCCGCATTCCTGGGAGCGAGAGCGTTGTGGCGAGTGCCGGGCGGTGAGAAGGAGCACGTGGCTGTCATGCGAAGTGATCCGGACGAAGACCGGCGGCTGGATTCAGGGGTGTGCTGTAAGGTATGTCTGCGGCAGCGCGGTTTGCGAGCGGGTTTGGAGGCAGTTCCAGGTGGGGCTTAGGATGCATTTCCACTGCTTAGAATCAGTGAGCGTTTTGGTTTGCCCCGGACACGGGTAAACTTCCTTACAAAAGACGCGGGAGCGAACCCGTGACCAGTGACATCGGATTCGGCTGAGACTGGAACATTCCACCACCCTCCGAGTGAAATGTTAACAGTATGTTGTGCAATATTGTATTCTACAGCACAAAGGACTAAATATACGTGCTGTTTAACCTCCCTATCCTCCATTTGGTCATGCATGCAGCCAAAGCACCTTCTCCTGGAGCTTTTTGCAGCTGAAGGTGTCTTACAGGCTCTGTGCTGAAAACAAAGCACGGGGGTAATGGTGTTTCACACGTGCTGGGTGTAAATGCCTGTGCTTCTGAGTAGCTTCCCAGCTATGGAGGAGCCAGGCAGGCAGAACATGTAAGTGTCCCCACTGTGAGGCAGTGCAGCTGTAAATGACCCTGTCAGAGCGACTGGGAAAGGGGAACTTGGGGGACTCTGCACACAGACTGCCTGTCTGGATTGTTCTGAAGCTGAAGGTGGGAGTGGAGCTGGGGAGGGAAAATGGTAGAAGGTTAGTGACAAGACAGGAGGGAAATGCATGTTGAGGCCCTGCAATCATGCTGTGTTCCTGACTGTATGGATGCTGCTTCTTTACAGCACACCTAAATGAGATCCTTGTGTTAAAAAACAAGGAATGTTTTGGGCTAATAACGCCCAAAGTAATTTCAGACTAGTTAGTCTCTGTTAAAGGATCTTCACAGGATGATGTATGTTTTGGGAAAGGCCATATTTAACATTTTTCATTATGATCCTTGGCACAAAAAGTAAGAATATGCTAATGGTGCAGAGCTGAGAGTCCTCATCAGTGTAGAGTGGCGCACAAAGGAAATGATGACCTTGAGAATGGTGTAACAGAAATGTGAAGAAACATGAAAATGAAAAAGTGAAGTTATTGCCTTAGAATGGTATTGCACATTGTTCAAAATACAAAGCATTTACAAAGCATTTAATACACCTCTGTCAGTTTAGGCTATTTGCAGAATAATTTTTTATCATAGGCTTGAAATTGAAGAGAATATGATTTCTGTGATGGAGCATCCCCAGCCTTCTGGGCAGAGATGACCACTCTAGGTGCTTGTTTTCTGTCTGTTGGAGGCTGCAAATTAGGGTGGAGGTCATTTATATGTAGAATTCTAACACTACTTTTTATTTTTGCAAGGCTGGATGGAATCTTTCCCTAAATCTTGTATCATTCTTCAGCCGTACAATAAATCATTGGTGTCTCAGTGCCAAAAGCTAGTTATCTCCAGGGGTGTTTAAGTCCAGAACTCCTAGCTGTAAAGTTTGTTGCCTTGTATCCTTTGCCAGTGATATTTGAGAATTGATTCTAGTACATTAAGAAACTAATTTGCTCTTACAGCCGAGGGATGCAGTTTGTCTTGCACAGAGTTCAGCCTCTTTCCTGTGCTGCAAATCTAAGAACACTGTAATAAAGGGTTTCTATTTCATGACTTGCCACAGGGTTCTGAGAGTGACGTCACAAAGTCTTCAGCACTTCTGTATGAATTCTTTGGTCTGCTTTGGATTTTAAGCAACAAGTTTTCAAAGCTTTGGAAAACATGAGTTAGGTTTAAGGAAAGTATTTGACATGAAATCACCATTACTGAAAACATGGCTATTCATTGGTGGCAAATGTCATGGACATAATTACATGTATCTTTTTAGGAAAGAAAGAAACTGTTTTTGCAGGTGAAACTTCTAGGAAATTTATGATACTAAGTTGCCAGCATTAGCGTTGCTCTCTCTTCTGTGTCTCATGAAAGGCACTCTTAATGATGACAGGGTGGGCAGTGTTCTCTTGGCTTAGTGTCCTTTCCAAAATGAAGAGCTTTTATTCCCCAGGGGAGCTAGGAGTCAGTTTGCGGTTGACTGGATTGCCGATGTGACTTGCAGCAGGTAAATCGTGTTGCTGAAGTTCCCAGGCCTCTGATTATACACCTTTTGTTCTTTTGTCCCTGTCTGTAAAGCCTGCCTTGCCTGGTTTCTTCTGCCAGTGGCTCAGATTGTGGTTAGTATTAAGATCATTGCCTTCTGAGGTTAAGCCAGACCTGAGTGTCCACCAACTCTCTCCCCCCTTCCACCAGCGCTGTTTTTTTTCCCTACTTGTCTCCACTCAAATACTTTATCCTTTTAATGAGAGAAGGCTACAAGTTATTCTTTCTAAGTGAGATAAGCCCTTGTGAGCTCTATTTTATCTAACCAAGACTGGGAAATCGTTTGCCCTTATTTGTATTAAACAGATGTATATACTTTACCGCAAGTCATTAGTGCTATAAAGAGATTGCCTTCCTATTGATAGCCTAGATGGGGGAATTCAGGACTAAATTGCCAATAAATAAAGAGTGTGTTTGTAAGCGCTATTGATTCTCTCTGAGCCACAGAGAAGTGTTTTGTTAGTAAAGCTCTTCCTGAATGTGCAAGTGAGGTTTGGAAAAGACGCAATTAATGATTACCAGAAGCCAGGACAAGGGGAGCAGAGGAAGACTTTGGGTGAGAAGCCTTATGTTGATTTTCTTGGCAGGGCAGTTTGTAAATATGCCTGGTAAAAATGTAACAGCAGTTCTGGCCCACCTCGGAAGTCCTGGAGCCATCAGTGCAAAAGTGAAAGATCAGCACAGTGTTTCCCTCCTCCTGGTAGGGGAGTTTCCCAAATCACCATGAAAGGAATGGAGAGTATCATTTGCATAGGAACTGAAAGACTGGTGGGATTCAAATTCCTTCTGTCCTGTTTGGGTTTGAAACAGTCTACATATTACTTTTCTGAGCTGTTTGGGGAGTGTTTTAAGAATAGACTTAGTTCGGAGGTTGGGAGGAAGTTCTTTACCCATGAGAGTAGTAGAACACTGGAACAGGTTGCCTAGGGAGGTAGTTGAGACCCCATCCTTGGAGGTATTAAAGGTCAGACTGGACACAGCTATGGGCAGCCTCATGTAATGGATCATGTCCCTGCTCGCTGCAGGAGGGTTGGACTAGACAACTTTTGGAGGTTATTTCCAACTGAAACCATCCTACAAGTATATATTGGTGGTGGAGGATCAGGTACTAATAAAACCAGAGAGTGGTTAGGGGCTGAAGGACAGCAGAATCTCTCCAATGGGACCTGAAAGAACAGCAGGTTAGACAGGTCTGTAGCTACTGTAGCTATGGTGCTTGCTCCATCTTGTATGTTTCTTCCATATTCATCCACCTTGCTGAAAATTGGTATTATTTACAGAGCTGTCGTTTTTAGAAGAAACAACAGGATAAAACTGTATGGACAGCAGGGCAAAGCTGTGCTGCAGAGGTGTTCTCTGCTGAAACCATATTCAGTGATGTGCTTCCCATCAACTTCAGTGCACGTATTCCAGGGCGTAATTGATAATTGTAAGCTGACAGGCCATCCCTTTGAGACTGTCTCCACAGAATAGCAGTGATTATAATCTTACAGAATCTTTGACAAACCTTTTAATTGTGGCTGATTAGAGGATTCTCCTGGCAGTATGTTTGGTCTTCCTCCACGTTTTATTTAAAGAAGACCTACAACAATGATAAATGCTGGGCATGCAGCAAGTGTTTAGTTATGCGATACACAATACCGGAATCATCCTGAATGTGGAGAAGTAATGCAGCTAAATAGAATTAATTTTACATGTCTGCTCTTAGTAACAACAACAGCAAAAATTTACTGGACTGATGCACATTAAAGATGTCCTGTGTCTTCAGGGAACTGATTTCTTCAGATTGAATTTCTTCTGTTAAGGGTGGAAATGCAATTCATCACCAAAGACTGAACGCTAGGAATATATTTTTGGCAGTGACAGCCTTTGGAAGGCTCATTAAAAATGACAATATGAAATCAGAACTTTTCAGATGATATGGCAAATTTATCACATACTGGATTATTTATGCATGTCTCCTACCATTAATCCATATTACATGTGAATGTATTTAAGAAATGCACTGTCTGGTGGGTTTTGGGGTTGTTTTAAACACATCTCAGCTTTCATTCTGAAAAGCTCCTTCAAAATCCATTTAGCTCTCCTCCCTTCCATTTTATCTGCTTTTCTTAATCTCTTTCTCTCTGTCCACCTTTGTTCCTATAAATCAATTATGCTATTTTTCTTTTGGAGATATGTTAGACTTCCAAGTGTATTTCAAAATGAAGAGAGAATGCTTAAAATTAAAACAACAGGAGCTGTCAAAACACTCAAGCAAAGAGCCACTTTGCTTTGCCTTCCTGTGTAACTTTATTGCATACTTCTCCAGCCTGCTGAAAAATTATTATTTACAGATCTGTTTTTCCAGAAAATTGGACAGAATTGAGTGTACACCACCTGAGGGCACTATAATACTATTTCACTTTATTTTAAATAAAAACACAAAAGGGAGGTGTTTGAAATGGTCCCTCTCTTTTTCCTCCTCTTATGATTACTGCCAACTTCTAGAATGGTAGCACTGAAATGAATTCAAATCATGTAAACAAAGTTGTAGGCAACTATCTTGAAAATAAGGTCGTCCTCCTCTCATGTCTAAGCATAACTAATCCTGTTTCCTTGTGCTTGCTGTATGGTGATGGTGATTTCAAGTGCAATGCTGCTGTTAAAGGTGTGTTAGTGTGTGGCAGTGGCTGCTGCGTGTCTGGTTGTGCTGCAGCTTTAGCTGCTGACGTTTGCTGCCTCTCGTTTGTACCTAAGAGTCTGGAGCTGATGTAAAAGCATCAAATGATGGTGCTGCCTTCATGTGCTTGCACCACTTAACTAGAACATGATGAAGTGAGAAATGAGAGAAGTAAAAAGCTTCCTGCATGGACATGCCTGATCTGGCTGACTTTCTCAGGCTTGCCACTTCACTTTTTGTATCTTACCTCTTTCTACCCTGCCCACCCTCTCTTTCCTTCGCTTGACTATTTTTCTTTCTCTACTCATTGGATTTCACCATCCTGTCATTTTCCCCACTTTCTGGTGCATGGAGAAGGCCAACAGGCATAGTTCAAATAAGGGCTTTGTGCAGGACAAGAGTTCTGCTGCCAGGAGGCAGATAGGCTTCCCAAGCTGGTCACTCCTCCATCACAGGGCACTGGCTGAACTTTGTAATATGTTCTCTCAAAAGCACGCCGTAAAGCCTCTTTGTTCTGATTTGTTCAGGATGAAACACAAGAGGAATTTCTTCAGGACAGAGGTGGTGGTTGCTGGAACAGGTTGCTCAGGGAGGTTGTGGATGCTTCCTCCCTGGGGGCATTCGAGGCCAGGTGGGATGAGAACTTGAGCAGCTGAGTCTAATTGAGAGGTATACCTGCCCACAGCAGGCAGTCTGGAGTAGATGATCTCTATGGTCCCTTCCAGCCTAAGGCATTTCAACAAAACCTTCATCTCAGAAGCTATATGGTATTTCTTGTTCTGTTAGAATGATAACCAAGTGTGCTTTCACAAGAGACAAACCTGTGAGAGGTTTCCACAGCTCTTGTCAAAAAGGTTTGATCATAGTAGTTTAGTGGCTTTAGGTATTGGCTTTAGAGTGTTTTGATTTTGAGGTTTTGATGCTTTAGTTTTAAGTTTTCCCATAGTATAGTTGGAAATCACATTATAGTGACACATGTCACAGGCTGAGAGAGTTAGGGCTCTGCAGCCTGGAGAAGAGAAGGCTTCCAGGAGACCTTACAGTAGCCTTCCAGTATCTGAAAGGGGCTACAGGAAGGCTGGGGAGGATTATTGACAAGGTCTTGCAATGACAGGACAAAGGGCAATGGGTTTACACTGGCAGAGGGGAAATTTAAACTGGATGTTAGGAGGACGTTCTTTCCAGTGAGGGTGGTGAGGCACTGGCACAGGTTGCCCAGGGAGGTTGTGACTGCTCCCTCCCTGGAGGTGTTGAAGGCCAGGTTGGAGGAGGCCTTGAGTGACCTGTACTAGTGGGAGGTGTCCCTGCCTATGGCAGAGGGTTGGAACTGGATGAGGGCCCTTCCAACCTTACCATTCTATGTGATTATATACTTTATACACACATTTTAGTGATGTAACATAAAGGTAGAATAAACTAAAACTGTGAAGCAAGGATGCACTCACTTGCAAAAATCACATGGAAAAAGCGAAGAATATGGTTGCCACAAGGCAGGGAACTAGAAGTCCTTACAACAGGAAAGCAAAGAGGAGGCTGAAGGGAGACCTGATCACTCCCTACAGCTACCTGAAAGGATGTTGTGGATGTTGTGCTGGTCTCTTCTCTCAAGTTTAGACTGGACATTAGGAAAGAGTGGTCAGGCGTTGGAATGGGCTGCCCAGGGAGGTGTGGAGTCACCAACCCTGGATGTGTTTAAAAGTCATTTGAATGTGGTGATTTGGGATATGGTTTAGGTTGAACCTTGTTGAGCAGGGTTATGGGTTGGACTTGGTGATCCTGAGGGTCTTTTCGAACCTGAATGTTTCTGTAATTCTGCTAGAGGTGTTCTCCTGTGCTTGCTAAAATTAAAACAGCTTTTCATATGAAGATGTTTGGGGACATAGTGGCAGGTATCAACATGAATGAGAGATCCTAGCCTTTTTGCATTGCAAAACTAGAGGGCAGTAGCTGAAAATAAGAAATACAAAGATAAAGACGCAACAATAGAAAGATAAAGATGCAACATAAGGGTCCTATAACCTTTAATCTTCTCAGCTACAGGAAAGCATTTAGGGGAAAACACTGTGTTCCACAGCAAGTATTTATGAATGAAATAAATGTTAATGCAGTTTTATTCCTAACAAGTTCTTCCATAAGAGATGTTAACAAACACTTGTGCTATTTTACCAGAATGGAACATAACTTTTCCCCCCCACATGTATGTTATGTAAAATCATGAGGCTTCATTTTTACATAATCTAATGTGCACTTTCTATCCTCTCTTATCCCAAATGAATATTTTTTTTCCCCACTTGCTGGCATTAATTTTTGCTTATTTGATATCCAATTTGCTAAATGAATGATGACAGAAATCCTTCTCTGTTTTTTCTTCCCCTTATTCCACACTCTGTTCAAGTTTTCTGGGGTCTGTCCCTCTCCCCACCATCCCTTGTTTTGTGTTCTGTAAAGATGAAAGTTTGGACTTATTTATGCTGATGAAAATAATGTTGAATAGTTTTATGTTAATTTAGCTTCAGATAGATTTAATGTTTGCAATTGATTTATGTTGTAACCAGTTATGTGGAACATAAGTACTCCACTTGTCAATGGTACAGAAAAAACAGTGTTAACTCCCATTTGAAAGAAACAAAATGACTGATAGAATCTGTTCCTAGAACAGGGGTTAAAAGACTTAAGAAGCAGTTTTCATAACAAGATCTGAAAAGGAGGGATCAAAAGGATCTTCTCAAAGGAAGAAAGAGTTGTGGAAAGATTTTATGCTGGTTTTGTTTCCAAGCAAACATTTTAAAAATGGCCACTTCAACAGTAACTGTAACTGAAAGGTCAAATTAGACATCTGTAAATGTGTAGGAGGCAAAAAACCCTTAATGGATTTTGAAGGAAAAAAAAACCTCATATAATTCCATAAAGACAATATTTCTCTTGATGATATCTTAATTTATCCACAGAATAGTGTGACAGTGGAAGGTGACAGTCAGCTCTTCTGCTTAGTGCACCCTGTCAGTGCAGTTAATAAGGAAAATTCAATGTTTTATGAAGGATGAGCATGCCCAGTATAATGTAGGAGACAAACTTAGCTGCCTATAAGCCTACCAGTCTACACAGAACAGTTCCAAGCTGGAAGTCACATCACTGTGTTAATGCTAAATCAGATGAGAGTCATCTGCTTACCACTCATTTATCAAATTGCATAACAGGGTGACTTGTTTCCATGAGTTAAAGAGCTGTGTTCTGGATCTCTCTGTGTGCTGACTGCTCTGAGTGGACTTCTAGCTGTGCTCATGGCAGCCTGAGCTCTGGGAAACTGATCTATAAAACCTAACTTTTAGCCTCTGACAGACACTGCTTATCGGATGCAGCTTAATGTCTCATGGCATCCATCGACATGATGTGCCCTTGTGCCCAAAAAGGCCAATGGCATCCTGGAATGTTTTACAAGGGCAGTGGTTAGTAGGTCAAGAGAGGTTCTCCTCCCCCTCGCCTCTCCCCTGGTGAGGCCACATCTGAAATATCGTGTGCAGTTCTGGGCCTCTCAGTTCAAGAAAGACCTCAGGGAACTGCTTGGAAGTGTTTAGTGCAGAACCACAAAAATGGTGAAGGGAGTGGAACATCTTCCTCATGAGGAAAGACTGAGGGAGCTGAGGCTCTTTAGCTTGGAAAGGATGAGAGTGAGGGGTGACCTCATTCATTTTATAAAGATATGAAGAGCAGTGTCAGGAGGGCAGAGCCAGGCTCTGGACAAGGGACAGTGGGTGCAAGCTGGAGCACAGGAGGTTCCATGTGAACATGAGGAAAATTGTTTTCACTGTGAGGGTGACAGAGCCCTGGAGCAAGCTGCCCAGAGAGGACGTGGAGTCCCTTCTCTGGAGACATTTCAAACCCACCTGGATGCATTTCTCTGTGACCTATTCTAGGTGATCCAGCTCTGGCAGGGGGGTTGGACTGGATGATATTTTGAGGTCTCTTTCAATGCCTAACATTCTGTGATTCTGTGATATATTCTTGAAGAGGGTAGTTAAAAGGAAAAATTACTTTGTTATTACTTGGAGAAAAGCGTTGTTTCTTCTTTTATTAAAATCAAAAGTGAAGGTTAAAAGCAACTTCTACTCTGTACTATTCCTTTTCAACTACAATGAGCTTTGTTTTCACTCCCTTGCAACCCAGGTCTGTTTTTTCCCTTTGTAAAGTGCAGTGGTACAAGCAGTGACATTTTGGTGACTTTTGGAAACTTATGGTGGCTTTTGGAAACCATTACAGAAAGTGAAGGCTCGGCAAGCAGGTCCCCTGGGCTTTGTGCTGTTACCAAGTTTAGTCTGCTAGAGTGTTTTCAAAGATAACTGCGAGGTGGCAGTTTGTTGGAACTGTGAAACTGCCAGCTTTGCCCAGTACCTTTTTACTTTAAAATGTAAATGTGCAGGATTGGGTAGCTTTGTGTGCAAGAGCTGTTGATTATAACAGTAGGCATAAGGTGTCATGTTATCAAAATAATGGGATGAAACCAGGCAAGCAAAACACTTCATTGCACATGACCTTGCTCTCCCTTCTATAATCCTATCATAAATTCTTTTAGAAATGCATAACTATTTCATGTGATATGAAAATAGGGGTTTTTTTCATAACAATTTGGAGGTTGTACTGAAGGATGGATATAGGACTTCAGCTTCCTGAGAGTCTGACTCCTGCTGAAGCTGCAAAGGGTGGAAACTACAGCACTAGCAGCAAGACCCCCTGAGCACCCCATTACTGGCCCTGTTACTTGTGCAGCTGCTCATGGTATGACACATCGATTTGCTTAGTGATGTCATTAAATACATTCACATTCATTGTATGCCCTAAATAGTGATCTGTTATGAACCATTTCTCTGCATTTTCAACCAAATGTGGCAATCTTTTTCTGAAAGGATTGATAACTTTTCAGGCAACCATTGTGTTTTCTTTTTGAGTCTCTGGCTCTTTCTGCCCTGAGACCTGTGCTGATCCATTGCACACCGTTTGCCTTTGTTTTTGAAGGAAACAGTCACTCCTTTCACGGTAGGAAGATGTGTTGTGCAAACTGTGTGTGATGGTTTGGGAGTTCCCCGCCCCCCTCCCCCAGGAAAAATCACCCAGACTAGACTCAGCTGTCTGGAAGTTAAGNGTGAGGGTGTCTGTGAGGTCTGTGTCTCAGTATGCACTGCACAACTCATTGCATCCGTAAGGAATATGTGATGCATGGTCAGCCTGCAGTTCCTTTTCCTCAGGCAAAGTGGACTGGATTGTTCCTGCTTCCAGAAGTGGTAGGCTGTTTCTACAACTGATAGCTAACAGAGTGCTAGCTCTGTGTGTCAAGTTAGATAAGGAAAAGTAATGACAAATGGCAGAATAAAAGTGCTTTCACTGACAGATAAATTCATGAATACAGATGACTGCTGAACCTAATACACCTGCAAAGGAGACATCAGGTTCCTCCTTAGCCACTGAATGTTTCCTGAGATATAAACATTTCTCCTGAGTATCAGAAGACAAATCATAGCCAAGAGAAAATTATCACATTTGGGCAAAGTTAACTTTATGAGCCAGAGCCAAAACTGATAAACATTAAAAACTTTCATTTTCCTATGTCTGATTGGAACCTTGCTAGGAGTAAGAGTCAGGGCCCTTGAAAAAAATAAGAAATATTGATGGACAAGTTGAGGAATATCAAGTTAGGAACCCCAGATCTTTAATGGATATCTGGAGGATGAAATTCAAAGCAATGGATGCAAGCTGATAAAAGGCTGGAACTGGCATGTATTAATTTGTGTGTAGTTGTATATGGACACCAGAAGCTATCTGAAGTGTAGGACAACTTGCATGTTCCAGAGGATGGGCAGGCAGGAATGTTGCTGTGCTGTTAGTCTGAGACCTCCAGCCACTGTCACATGGCAGCTTTAAAGCCAACACTGGAGGAGGTTAACTGAAATGCTTTAGTAGTGGAACAATCCTCACCTCTCAACTGTATTCCTGCTGGTTTTCTCTGCATTTTAATCCCTGTGATACCTCTCTTCCAGAGGATGCTTGGTGATGGGAATGTAACAAAACACGAGGCAACAAAACAACTTTTGGTATTACAGCTCTCCCTACTTTCTGTACTGTGGGGAAGTCAACAAACACTTCAGAAGCTCTGGATAATAGCTTAAGGGACAGACAGAAGTGTCACTGACTTTGAGAATTTTGTGTCTTTCGGTATACAGGTGGCTGCATAAACCCTACTAGAGAAGACAAAGCTGTAGACTTACAAAAGATGAATAATAAGACATCCCCTCAAGCTTTTTTACTTTAAAGAATTGCCAGTAGTTCAACTGAAGTGTCTTGATATAAAGAGGTTTTCTGCTTCAGTGTCCTGCCAGTGAACATGAGTGAAGGCAGAAGGAATTGGTTGAAGGGAAAACTAATCTGCTTGCCCATAACCAGGGAAAATCTGAAGTGAGGAATTTTCCTTTGAGGGTCCAGTGATCACTTGGATTCTCACCAACACTAAAGAGGTGGGGTACGTGGAGGAAGAAGTGAGAGGCATGTTTATATGGGAGCAGTCAGGAGGAATACAGAGTTCAGAAAATGAAGGGGGGAAAGGTGTAAGAAAGAGCCCAAACAACATCAGATTGGTGTGATGAAAGCCTGCCGTGTGCTGCAGCATCAGGATACAAACCAGCAGCAAAGCCAGCACCACACCCAGCTGCTTTTTGACTTTTCAGCTCTAAAGGCAAGGTCTGGATTTCACAGCTGCAGCAACAGAGAGCAGGGTATGCAGCACTCAGCACCACACATGTGCTCATTTCAGGTGGGTGTCATCAATACTCTCAGCCACAACACCACTGGCAGGAGACTACTTGTCACTGGGCTGAGATTTTGGTGCCTACTATGTCTTTTACCTTTGTGAGCTGTTCTTTTTTACATAGGTTATTCCCTAATAGAATTGTAGAATCACAGAATGGTAAGGTTGGAAGGGACCTCAAGGATCATCCAGTTCCAACCCCCTGCCATAGGCAGGGACACCTCCCACTA
>VWYK01126468.1:51718-62336 GCA_013399775.1 Semnornis frantzii | reverse complement strand
TTTGATGTCTCTTCCAACCAGAGATATCCTGGGGTTCTGCGATTCTGCTTACGATGCAGAATTGGTCTGGTTTGCTGTCTAAGATTTTGGCTTTATAGTACAACTCCGTGACATCTTCCTCACACTTTTTTATTACTATTTCAGGTTTACACTATAAATCTGACTTGAGAAGCAGATGAAATGTTCAGAAAAAATGTAACTGGCTTGCCATAAATGAATCACAAAGAAAGAAGTGCTTTTAGAATAGTAAGATGAAGAGGCTTTTTAACAAGAACTGCACTTAGGTTTGTCAAATGACACTTCATCCTGTCACTTGCACCATTTGATGGCAACAACATCAGTTTCAGCATCACATCTCTCTACTGGAATAGAGGACTTGGAAAAATTGTGGAGTTCCCAACAAGGGAGATCTGTCTACCTGTTCTTAAATGCTTGTCAAAAATGATGGTGGAATATTTGATCCTGTAATAATAAAACACAGAGACTGACTGGCAGACCTCTTGAACTCCTGCCCAGAACTCTTTTCTGTGAGCTCAGGAAGGAAAGATCTACAGCTGAGTCATGCTTCTTAAGGCAGAGCAAATTGGAGGGCTTAGGGCTGACTTTACCTATTCTGCCAATAACATCGAGTAAACATTGACGTTTCCCAGAAAATGTGGAATAAATAAAAATTTAAGCTAAACAAGTTAGCCACAGAACTGTATTAAAATCTCCATGTTTGTCTTTCAAATTTTCATCTACTGCACTTTTTTCCTTTGTTAAAAATAATTTTATTTTCATTACATCACAAAAACTTCACCTGGTCGTGATTGAATAGTGGGATTTAGTTTGCATTTGGTATAGTCACTGAATTTAGTTCTCTATTTCCTGGAGAAGATCTTGAGACTTTTTCACATTTTCTCATGCTGTGTGTTTTTGGTAATATTTTATTCCTGAAAATCTGATAAGAGATGTTGTGAATGAGAGATTATGATACTACAAAAAGGAAGAAAATGAGAGGGGAGGGGGGAAAAAAAGGCAGGAAGAATAGGAATCTCAAACTATTAGTATTCTAGTGGCCACACCACTATCTGCCCCCATATCACAGCAAATGTATGAAGGGCACTTTCTGAATTCCCAGCACCCTTGGGCAAGTACAGAAAGATCCCGTGCTTTGTAGGCAGCAGTGATCTGCTGTTCTGCTCACATGTTAGTTTTGTACTGGTCTCTTTGGTGACTTCAAGGATTTGTGATTTTGGCTATACCTTTACAAACAAAAGATTTTTATTAAACCCCACAGACAATAGGCTTAAGGAGGTCTGAAATGGAACAGAACTTTCTTGGAAAGACCTGTTTGTAGTGCAGCAATATCCAAACAAGAAAGAAGCCAAACTGTTTTTGTGAAGGATGGCTGTGGTTCCTGTGAGTACTTGTTTTGGGTTCCTGACTCCAAGGGCAATGTTACAAGGAAATACTGTTAATCCTCAAGAGCTGAGGGATTGGAAAGCTCTGGTGGCTCAGTGCAAAGACAGAAGATGCCAAAGGGCATCCGAAAGACCTGATGGTCCCCAGTGAAGGGTGAGGCAAAGACAGGAGCGCGATGCAAATTTCTCAAGACTGTTCCCTATGTTCTGCTTCCCACCACAGCCAGAAGTCAGGTCTGCTACCCACTAGCCAGGGCTACCATGGTTCCAACTACAGGTCTTTTATTCCTCTGTCTTGTTGCTGACTACTGACTTGTTGGTGAACCCTGTTCTCTGGAGAAAGACTTGGCGAGGTCCAGAGTCAGATCTGCCTCTCTCTTTAAATGTGTGCCACGGTGCAAGGACTAACCACTATGAAAACCCACATTATCTGTTGTGGGTGGGTTCTGGGAGTGTTGTGACTGAGAATTGGTGGTCTAGTGCTTGGTGGACGTTCAAGGAGCTGAAGTGCATTGTGGCTATCTGCTGGTATGTCCAAATTTCGTAGCCTGAGTTGCCAGTGTCACCTTCTGTTTAAATAGGTAGAAATTGTCTTGCCTCCTTGTATGACTCATACCTGGAGCTTTTTCGTGGTGAAGAGTTATGATCCAGATAGTGTCATGTCACTGGCACAAGGATTTGCTTACCTGGCTCCTGCCTACTCTTCTCAAACCCTCTAGTTCGTCTTTCTACTTTCTCCACCTTTGATTTTAATGTGGAAAAATAAGGAAATGTGAATGTGGCATGAGTTCTGCCCTGCAGTTAGTATCTATTAAGCCTGTGGAAATGGAGCCAATAAAAGTGATGAGCTTGATTGGATGATTCCCAGTTTGTTTCTGTGACTAAAGCTGTAATTTTCATCAGATGACAGACATGGTTCTCTGCTTTATAAGTTTATTTGGTGGGAATTAAAAAAATAATTATTTCTTGTTCAGCCTGTGTTTTGCTTAGTGCAAATGCAACCACTTTGAAGGCAGAATGACTTCTAGCATTGATTTTTTTTGTGGCTGAGTCTTTAAACAACCCACCCAGACATTGGTCTTCTTGAGAAACAGACTTCATGACTACATCTGGTGGCCTGAATGATCCTACACAAACCCTCTTCTCTAGCTGTCTTGTTTTTTCCAAAGTTAGTCCTTTCTGTAAAAAGCCAGCAATCACTTGTTAAACTGATGACACAACTCCGAAGACCACCATACATCACTGCTGGACCTCTTAATTCTGCTAAATGCTGCAGCTTGTCAACTAAATTCTGCTAAATTCAGCAGAGTCAACTCTGACTCATTTCTCTTAGCAGTGCTTATGTGCAGTGCAGGACTGCACCCCCAGAGAGACCGTCTTGATTCACAGGCGCTGTATCAGCCCTGACCTAAGTTACAAGCCTCTTCAAAAATTAAGGGAGACATACATTCCTGCTTTTATCTGCTCAACACCTTTCAGCATTTCATTAACTGTGTCAACCCTCTGTGAAGGTTCTGGACAACAGATCATCTGAGAAGCAACTGAGGGAACTGGGATTCTTTAGCCAGGAGAAAAGGAGGTTGAGGGGAGACCACCTCACTTTCTACAAGTCCCTGAAAGGAGGTCATACCGAGGTGAGGGTCAGTCTCTTTTCTCTAGTTGCAAGTGATAGGACAAGAGGAAATGGTCTCAAGTGCATCAGGGGAGGTTCAGGTTGGACGTTAGAAGAAACTTCTTCATTGAAAGGGTTTTCAAACACTGGGATAGGCTTATCAGGTGGTTGAATCCCCTTCCCTGGAGGTGTTTGAAAGACCTGTAGATGTGATGCCGAGGGACGTGGTTTAGCACCAGACTCGTTAGAGTTAGATAACAGTCAGAGTTGATGATCCTAAAGGTATTTTCCAATCAAAACAATTCTATGATTCTATAATCAAAGCAGGTGCAGGTATGGTGAGCTGCATGTGCATTTTGGTGGATGGAATCTGGAAGGAAACGCCAACAAAACTCTGATGTATTTGCAGGTACCTCTGTGAAGATGATCTCTACAGGGTGGCCATGGGGTACTGAATGTTTTCTGGCCTTCTTCTTCAGGCACGTTAAAGAAGTCTTTTGTCCAGCACCATGCAGACTGGGTGAAGCAGCACAGGTGCCAAAACTTTCCTAAATTTCTTGCGAGGCAGAAGTGTACTAAGTACACAGCTAAACGTCTGCCACAAATAAGGAAGTATCTGAAAACTTGTTTTGTTGATTTTTTTTTTTGTTCGTTTTCTAGCATTCTCCATGGCAAAGGAAGTTCTACTTTAATCTTAGTGCTCTCACACTCTCACCTCACAATTACCGATACTCAGTTTCCTACCAGGAGGTTGCAGGCTGCGTTGATCAGAGGCTGTGACTTTGCAAGTTGTAGCAGCAACAAATTGGTCCTTAAAAACAGTCTTTCGGTTTCACGTTTTTCTGGTTTGCTTTATTTCTTCCCCCTTCCCCAGTAAATGAATGCACCAGGCTGAAACTAGTTGTTACGCACACAGATAGTTGAACCTGCACCTAACAACAGACTTGCTTCCACGAGTGGCTTTTATTTAACCATGAAAGGGAAGTACCACTCCTGAGATCTTCATGTTTTCCCTTAGCATTCTGCCTGAGCAGGCTCTGTTTGGGTGTACGTTAGTGACCTCATCACCTACAAAGAGACAGAATAAGGATTTTTATCCTTCTTTCCACTGCAGAAACATTTCAGCACTTACCAGCAACTGGAAGTCATTTCCTCTAAGGTTTTCTTGGCTTTGTACACAAAAAAGTAAGACCTGATAATTGCTTCATTGCTACTCTTTTTTCCCCTCCTCTAATAGGAGACAATAACCTGTTTCCTTTTGTTATCCTCTTACTAAATTCTGAAGATTTTGTTTATTTTTTTAAGCAAACAGTTGGAAGCTTTTCTTCTCTCTCCATACTTCTTCACATACAGTGGAGACTTCTGGTTTTATGATTCAGTGATATACTGACCAATACAATACTTGACAATTCTTTTAGTACATAATAATTTAGGATGGGAAGACAGCTCCTCACTTCTTCCTTTTAATTTCCACTTGAAGTAGTCCCTTGGAAAAGACAAAAATGGTTTGTTTGAGTGACCAGGAAAATGAAATGACTGACTTCCTTGGGGGTGAGACATTCAAGGCTTTTGTTTGAAGAAATGTGATTCCAATTGAATTATTTCTTCTGTACCAGAAATAGGTCAGCGGGACTAGAGAGACAATCATTCCTCTCTACCCTGGGTACTGCTGAGGTTGCACCTTGAGTACTGGGTTCAATTTGGGGCCGTTGTTGTGGGGCACTCCAAATTCCTTCTTCCCCCCACCCCATAACTAGGTGGTTTGAATGAGGAAAAGAAGGGATGAAAAACTGCTTCCCCCCACTGCCCTGGGCTTGAAGGGGGAACAGCAAAAGGTCCCTTTTCCACACGTGTACTGATGTGTGGAAGCCCGTGCTGGAGTCAGGCTGGTGGTTGGCTGGGTTCTTCACTCCCACGATAAATGGCAAGTGGACACTGTGTCTAGGAAAAGCATAAATAGCACAGGGGTTCCTGCTTCGAGAGCTCCTGTTTGGGCCATCCTCGCTTTTGGATGGCTCCCACTTTTGCACAGCTCCTGTTTTTGCACCGTCCCTGCTTCTGGACAGTCCCAAACTTCACCATTCTGTGCAAATCCTTAGGTCCCTCTGAGAGAGAACTGCCAACGGCACCCAGACCTGGCTTCTCCCAGACCACACCTCAGCCTGACTCCCCGCTCGCTGCCCTGAGCTGGGGAAGATGCTAGCAGTTTGGCTTTTTCCCGTGCTGCTGAGGCAGTGCTGCTTCCACCATCATCCCACTCACAGAAGGAGTGTCTGAGACACTTTTGACTTTGGCACGTCTTTCCACAAAGTTCGTAAAGGATCTAGAGAACATCTTCTGAGGAGCACCTGAAGGAACTGAAAGATTGTCTAGCCAGGAGAAAAGGAGGCTCAGGGGACGCTGCAGCAAGGTGGATGTCATCTCCCTAGTAAAAAGTGATAGCACAAGAGGAAATGGCCTCAAGTTGTGCCAAGGGAGGTTTAGATTGGACATTAGAAACAATTTCTTCCCCAAAAGGGCTGTCAAGATCTGGAACAGACTGTCTGGGAATTGATGGAATTACTGTCCCTGGAAAGATTTAGAAGACACATACATGTGGTGATGAGGGATGTGGTTTTGTGGAGGACTTTATAATGGTGGATTATTGGGTGGATTCAATGATCTTAAAAGTCTTTTCCAGTCTAAACAATTCTGTGATTCAAAGGAATGAGATGATGGAAGAAGAAACTAAATTGTACATCTAAACAGTTTGCTTTCTTTGGAATTTTACTTTTGAAATGTTTTAAATCCAAGTAGCCAAGACAGGAATCTATCTGTCTGTCTATCTATCTACCTATCTATTTAATATCTATAATGAAATTCTGTTAAACAAAGGCCTTTTCCCAGAGACGTTGCTTCAGTTTTTCAAGGACCTGTTCAGAGTCCCCTGAGTCCTAATTACAACAGTCTTTGTAGAATTTAAAAATAACCCATGCACACAGTATAAACCCCTTTCTGTGGAAAGCCCTTATATGATTATGTTTCTGAGCATAAGAAGGAGTCAGATTTGTCCATCAGAAAAGGAAATGAGGTCAGAATTTTGGATAGCAGATTTCTGGAATGCTGAAAACATTATGTTCTTTATGACTTGGAATGTGAATGTCTGGCATTTAGGGTACTTTTACCTTTTTCTTCTTCTCTGTTGGAATGATTGCATGACAGTGTTACTGAAGAAAATGTGGGAGGGGAAATTATTCCTTGAGAAGTTGTGTAGTAGTGGAAAATGAATAACCTGAGGCAAAACAAAAAAGAAATCTGAACAAGTTCAGGTTGGGGGTTATTACTTTGGGAATTAACAGCCGATAGCAAGGCAGCAGTAAGGTGAAAGCAGGCTAAATACTTGAGAGCTGCAGTCAGACTGTACAAAAGACTTGTAGGAACATGGCAGTTCTGGCATGTTAATCAGGTTTTTGCCAGTAGTGATGGAAGGTCTTGGATAGGGATGCTAAAGAAACTTCAACTCTATACTATGTATGCAATAAAAAGAATCTGATTTAACAGCTGGATTAAAATCTGATCCAACTAAACTGGTGTGGATCCTTAATTGCAGTGCATTTAAATACCTTAGCTTATCCTGATGAATGAATCTGAGTGTGTTTCAGTCCTGTGTAGGTGCATCTCTGCACAAGTTGACTAGTTTAAATTGTAGAGATAAATAGATACAATCCTGCTGGTAGAACCTTGTTGTAAAGTCAAGAGGTCATTTAGCTTCAGCTCTAGAAAGTAACTTGGATGGTTTAGACTTCTAGTTCACATGATAGTTAAACATGTTCATGTTCACATGCTAGGCTTCTCAGGAGTGTGCCATGGCAAAGTATTTCAGTTTGTCTCCTCTCTTCCTGGAGAAAATCTAGGCCAACAGCTTAACCGTTGCTTGTTTGGGATGTGTAAAGACCTACCATTGGTCTGATAAAGTAGCACTGGTGCTGGGCTGCATGCTACAGCATTTCCCAACAACCAACTGCAGCAGGACCACGTCTGTGGTGCTGCTTCTGCTCCAGGCATAGAGTGTGGCTGTGTGGTATGAGAAAGACTGGTACCACCTAGTACAGAGCATCCTAGCGCCTTTATATTGAAGTTCAAACCTTCACGTGTCAAGATGTAGGAAGTTTGGAAAAGTAAGCTCCTTGGGATCTGGACTGAACAGTTCTAAACCAGATGTAAACTCATCAGCTGTGTACTGGAACTTCATGCTGTGAACACTAACACAAGCAGCAGCATATATTTACATCTGCCACATCAGGAGCATGATGTGGTCAGTGAACCAAAGGGAAAAATTCTATCTGCACAGTCTGTGCCATGGGGACTGGCTTATGAATTTAAATAGTACCAATGACAAAAAGCAAAGAAATCAGGTGAGCAATCTAGCTTGTGACTGAGGAGTGATCCAGTGCTCTGTATTCATTTCAGTGTTTGAATCTAATCTTCAGTGCCTCCCTTTTAGATGGGGATTTCTTAAGTGTGACTATGCAGCTGCTATTTACTGTGTTTATACTCCTTCAGGACTCCTACTGAGTAAAGACAAATGGCCGCTTTGGAAATTGTTCTTACTTACTCTTCATGGATTTATCTCCTGCTAAGATTGCAGATCTGATGTTCTATCTTTTTTGAACATCAGTTTTCCATGGGAGGAATAATGATTATATCAGATTTAGTTCAGGATATTTTGGCATTACTGAGTACCTGCTGAAGCTGTGCTAAGCTTTCTGTATGCAATGGAAAGCCATCAAGCAGCTTTTTTACAAGATGCTTGTATTCATTCTAATCCAAACAGCTGTAAGTGAACATCTTGAAACAAGACCATGTTTTTGTCTTTGATTCAGGAAGGAAAAGAAGGAAAGAACCACGCTGTTTTCTTCAGGCTACTTTTATGCTACAATCTGCCTTAAATGATGTACCACACGTGCCTAGGAACAGACCAGAGCACCCTCCTTGTTTCCTTTCTCGTTTCTTGTAACTCCAATTCCTGCCAGAAACCCTTGTTCTAGAGCAGAGTAAAACACTTCACTTCTTTCTTTTTTTTGGATCAAGAGTCACTTTTATATGTCCTGAATTGATATTGAGAGATGGCTCCAAAGTCCCCCTGTTGCCAAGTCTTTACCAACTCCCATCCGTGCCTACTTGCAGGGCAGAGCTCTTGGCAACCAACTCTACCAACTTTCTTCTAGTCTAACAGCCAAACACGGGGAGAGAGATCACATTTTTCTTATCTCTTCATTGCTTTTTAGCTCATATGGGGATTTCTCCTTTGCCATCATCACTGGGAAAAAAAAAGAGTTGATAATTCAGCCGTGGTTAGTATTAGGTATAACTTATACTGTAATGTTCATTCCCTTTGCTTTTCACTCACCTCCTCTCCCCAGGGTAAGGAGAGTGACATTCACAGAAAAAGAAAAGTTAGGTCAAAACTACTCAATTTTCCAGGAGAGCTAAACTTGGCTGCACAGGTCCTGAAGGACTGGTGTCTGCTTTCTAGCAAACAAATGATATATTGATTTCCTATTAAAAGAAAGCACTGACAGGAACTTTCAAAACAAAAACCTTCTTTCAGCAGAGCATTTAAATATGGGGCCGCTTAAATTGCGCAGCCTTAAGTGCTCTGCAGGAACAGCTCTTCACTATCTGGCTTTGAATCCCGGTGTCAACCCTACCCCAGCCCTCACCTGGGCTTTGCCCTGCACATGAAGGGGCATGGGGGTCACACCAGTAACATCCATTTTGCATCCCTGAGCAGATTGCTGAGACTTTGAATTTCTGAAAAGTGTCAGAGTCCATTGAGGGTTTTCTTTCATTTCTCTCACTATTTGCTTTTCCCTTCTTTTCTCCCAGTCACAGCGTGAACTTCAAGATACATTTGAAGTCTTTCTTCATTTTGTGAGGATAGGGAGGAGGTCAAGCAAGTTAGGATTTTTTAAAACTCTGTTTTATTTCCCCTTTTCACATATTAACTACTTACGTATACCTCAAAGCTCATTTTCCCCAATTCTCAACCAAAAAATTTCCCAAATGAAGACAAATAGGAGCAAAGGCATTTTAGTTTTAAATTAGTTTCTCCATAGCAGTAGCAGTGCTGTGTTTTCCCTGTGAGAAGATTATCTACATGTTCCTGTATGGTTAACCTATTCCTATCTTTCTCATGTTTCCTTTATATCAGGAAGCTGTCACACTGCTCTGGTGGGACCCCACCTGCAGTGCTTTGTCCAGCTCTGGAGTCCTCAGCACAGTCCTCTGGAGTCCTCTGGAGACCTAATGGAGCAGGTCTAGAGGAGGCCACAAAAATGATCTTCTGTGAAGACAACAGTCTGAGAGATTGGAACTGTCTGTCATGGAGAAGAGAAGGCTCAGGAAAGACCTTGTTGCAGCCTCTCAGTACTTAAAGGGGCCTATGAGAAAGATGGGGACAGACTTTATAGCAAGGCCTGTTGTGACAGGACAAGGGATGATGGTTTTAAACTGAGGGAAGATTTAGACTAGACAAAGCAAAGGAATTGTTTTACACTGAATGTGGTGAGATACTCTCAGGTTGCCCAGAGATGCAACAGAAACCTCATTTGCGGAAGAATTCCAGATAAGGTGATCGATGATCAACATGATTTAATTGCATATGTTCCTACTCACTGCAGAAGGATTGGACTAGATGAGGTTTAAATGTTCCTTCCAAACCATTCTGCATTTCTGTATCTTTACACATGTGCAGTACAGTGCTGACTGCTCATGTAATTGATGATTGCTTAATTGCTGCAGATGCTGGAACACAAAACAGGTGGCTTTAGGCCCCCTTAAATTTTTTAGGTTTTATTTTTTGTTTTCAGTGTGCTATAATAGTAC
Source organism: Semnornis frantzii (assembly GCA_013399775.1). Classification (NCBI taxonomy): domain Eukaryota; kingdom Metazoa; phylum Chordata; class Aves; order Piciformes; family Ramphastidae; genus Semnornis; species Semnornis frantzii. Next base: position 52,454 of record VWYK01126468.1, on the reverse strand, counting down.
TTTTTTTCCCCTCTCGGGATTCATTCAGCTCACAGTACCATTTCCCAGGTGGCTTTCCTCCCAGGTGATCCCAGCTCTGGATTTCTCCTTCTGTCCATTCACTATGAGGGGCTGGTTTCTGGTTGGAGCTGTTCCTTCTCGCCCTGGGGTTAGGGAGTGACTTGTGATATTAGTGACTCACAGAGAAAATGTCTTTCAAGTACAGGAAACGAGGAGAGAAAATATCAATCTTTTCCAATCATATTTGTCAAGAGCTGTATGAATAAGTGGGAGATGATAAACTTTCAGGTATTTCTAATTTGCAGAATACCTGTAGGACTTGCTCCAAGCAGATTGATATTTTACTTAAGGTTCTCAGGAAGCTATAAAACACAGCAAAGTGATGGCAATCAGATTCCAGCAGTTTTTAAAATAGATGAAAGGATGCTTCAAAGTCTATTTGTTTAGTCAGTCTTGCTTTTCATCTTGGTTAATTGCTGAGAAGGATAAAGCAGCATTAGTATGCACAGCTCATGAATGATAATCTTTAAAGGAATCTTATTTTAAGCATAGGTGTTCACCTTAATCCTGCTTTCTCACAAGTGCTGCATGTGTGTTTACTGACATATTCAAAAATTATTGCCATAATAACAACTAAAAAAAACCTCAAAGTAAATGAAGAAGTTTGAAAATTGTTGTATTAACTGAGGGGTCCTATTTTCAGGCACCCATATCCTCCCCTCCTCCCCCCTCCCCC
>VWYK01126468.1:15381-41693 GCA_013399775.1 Semnornis frantzii | reverse complement strand
CAGGGACACTCTCCACTAGACCAAGTTGTTCAAGGCCTCATCCAACCTGGCCTTGAACACCTCTAGGAAGGGGATATTCACAACCTGTCTGGGCAACCTGTTCCAGTATCTCATCACTTTCACTGTAAAGAATATCTTCCTAATATCTCCTTTCCTCAAGCTTCAATCCATTCCCTCTTGTGCAATCACTACAAGTGCTTCTAAAGTCCCTTTCCTGGCTTTTTGTAGGCCCTTTTCAGGTACTGGAAGACTGCTGTAAGGTCTCTCCAGAGCTTTCTCTTCTCCAGGCTGAACAGTCCAACTCTCACAGCCCATATTCATAGGAGAAGTGCTCCACCCCTCTGATCACCTTCATGGCCCTCTTCTGGACCTTCTCTAGCAGTTCAATTCCTTCTTACACTGGAGGCGCCAGAACTGGATGCAACATTCCAGGTGGGGATCTCACAAGAGCAGAGTAGAGGGGCAGAATCACCTCCCTTGTCCTGCTGGTCACAATTCTTTTGATGCAGCCCAGGACACCATTGTCTTCTGGGCTGCAAGTGCACAATGCTAGCTCATGTTGAGTTTTCCATCAACTGGCACCCCTAAGTTCTTATTCTTGAAACTGCTCTGGTGCCACTCCTTGCATAGCCTACACTTGTGCTTAGGATTGTCCTGACCCAGGTGTAGGACCTTGCACTTCTTGAACTTCATGAGGCCCACCTCTCAAACCTGTCCAAGTCCCTCTGGATGGCATCCCTTCCCTCCAGTGTGTCATCTGCAAGCTTGTTGAGAGCGCCTCAGTCCCATTGTCCGTATCCCTGACAAAGATGTTAAACAGCACTGGTGTTAATGCATCTTTTCTCTGTACAAGGCTGTGAAAGTGCAGTTACATTTGTTATTTAGAATCATACAATGAAAGACTGAATTGAGTTGGAAGGCACCTTTAAAGGTTATCTAGTGCAATGCCTTACAGTAAGCAGGGGCATCTTCATCTATCTCAGGTTGCTCAGAGCCTCAGACAACCTGACCTGGAATGTTTGCAGGGATGCAACTTCTGCCATCTCTATGGGCATCCTGGGTCAGTGTCTCACCACCCTCAGTGTAAAAAAATTATTTCTTCTGTCTAGTCTGAATCTCTTCTCTTTCAGTTTAAAGCTATCACCCTTGTCCTGTCACAACAGACCCTGATAGAAAGTCTGTCCCCATCTTTCTTATAGACCCCTTTAAGTACTGAAAGACCATGATAAGGTCTCCTGGGAGCCTTCACTTCTCTAGGCTGAACAACCCCAATTCTCTCAGTCTGTTCTCACAGCAGAGGATTTCCAGCCCTTGGATCATTTTTGTGGTCTCCTTGGGGCCTTCCCCAACAGATCAATATCCTTCTTGTGCTGGGGAAGTCTGTATCTAGAGAAGATATGTGTCCCCTGACTGGATTAAGGGGATATCAAGGACTGATTCATTTAGGGGAGAACACAGAGGCAGATAGGATGGGGGAATAAATCCAGGCACTGACTCAGGGTTTCTGCGTTCTAGTAAGGGATTCAAATCATGAAAGATTTAAACTCATTAACTTTGAATTCCGTCACAAATCTCAGCAAATTTTATGCTGTATTTCTCTCTTGCACATTTAAGAGAAACAATTAGTTTGCAAGTGAAAGATTTCTTTCTGTTGTAAAGCTACTGAAGGAACCTTCCCAGAGCTCATCCTTGGCGAAACGTCTCCGTTAGCATTGGTGCTGTTTATGTATCGTGTTCCTGTTGCCTGTCTGTCTGCTGCCCCTTCGCCCCAGAAATGACCCTGAGAGCAACTTTGATTTTAATAGTCAATGTGAAGCAGCCAAGGACAGTCAAGAGGAAAGTTGGTGAGGAAAGTGCTGTGTGCATGTAAGAGATCATTGCATCAAAAGGTTAGCGAGCATCTCCCACTCAGGCACACAGGGAGGCTGCCAGATTGGATATTTCTGTCCTGGCATATCTGTAAAATCATAATGACTTTTATTTAACATTAATGTGGATGCCTTGAACAGTTCTAGGGGACTTCCACTGTCAATTCAGCATTAAAGTGCCATTAAAGCAAAGTATTACTGTAAGAAACAGTGGCTGCCAAACATTTCTCAGAAGAGCACTGTGCTTTACAAGATGGCTAAGTGTCCACCCTTTTCCATTTCCATGTAAAAGTCAGAGATGAGTCTTTTTATTGATTAGACAAAACAATAGAGATGAGATGTGTGAGGATGGTTGGCAAGACTTTTTATGACAAGTGGCATCTCACTATATATTAATTTGCTGCTCATTGTGCTACAGTGGCCAAGATGACTCTGTTGGTATTCTGGAAAAGATAATGTGAAACTGCAGAGGAATATAGGACATTTCCTCTCTAAAGTTTTTCAGATGGAAATCATGGAATCATAGAATAGTTTGGGTTGGATGGGACCTTGAAAATTATCTAGTTCCAACCTCCCCTGCCATGGGCAGGGACAGCTCCTACTGGACCAGCTTGCTCACGGCCTCAGACAGCCTAGCTTTGAACACTTCCAGGTTTGGAGCCTCCACGACTTCTGGGCAACCTGTCCCAATGCCTCACCATCTTTGTAGGGGAAGAATTGCTTCCTATTGTCTAATGAAATGGTGACTCTTGGCTATAGAAGTATGTTGCAAAACTCTTCTAGCAAATTCTAAGTGAGCTGTGTTTGATATTTTTATGTAGCATTGACTGTACCTTTATTCTAAACTCCCTTTTCAAAGGCAGTATTTAGTTAGATACAAGCAGCACTGAAACCTAGTGATACTGGGCTCCTATGTCACTTATATGGCTTCAGAAAGTTTTATCTGAAAAGATCAAAATGACCAAGGAGGGTTCATGTTTCCATAGGAAACTTCTGTGTATTGCATTACAGACCCTTATCCTGCAAAAAGCCTTGTAATAAATTCTGAGATCATTTTACAGCCCTCCTCCACTACGTGTAGATGATTTACAGCAGAAGTGGCCGACTGATAACGACAGGAAAAAGTAAGCAGTAACGTTAGTGAGATTGTCCAGTGGGCTGAATAAATAAATTCTGCTTGCTTTGTTTGCAGTCCTGGTTTTGCAAGTTTTGGGGTTTCATGGGGCAAGGCTTTCCAGCCATTATCCCATCTCATAGTCATTCTATGAATTATGGGACAAAGGCATGGGCTGACAATATACAAGAATAGGTGTTTGGGTGCAAAAATGTTGTGGGTTTGTTTTTTGTGATTTTTTTTTGTGTGGTTTTTTGTTGTTTGTTTTTTTTTTTTTCCCCAAATAGAGATAGGAAATGACCAGGTTCCTTAACTGGAAATTGGGAATTTGAGGGGGATTGCTGCCCAGAGACTTCTGAGTGGCCCAACTGATTTGTAGAAATGAGACCTGCCCTGCCCTGCCCAGTTCACATTGTGAGTTTGAACTCTGGATCTTACTCATCCTCCTTTTTGACTAGTTGAGTAAACTGATCTTTCTCTTTTCTTTCAGGGAAAAGGTCTCTGTTAAGTCCAGTTGTAGGAAGGGAGTGTTTTGAAATGTTAGTTTTGACAAACAGGAAATCCCTTTCCTCTCTACCTGGAAGTGCCTGATGGGCTTGCTCTCTGCAGAGTTGATTTGTTGCAGGGACTGAAATGGGAGTATCAGACAAAAGAGCCTCTCATGGCTCTGGAGACTTAATGTTTTCTGGCTTTCAAAGAGCACTAAATGGGGTTCCTCTCTCATGCTGCTCCAGCATTCCCAAGGAAGACTCACAATTGGGTTATGTTCCTGGGTGTTATAAATCAGAGCTAATGACAGAGATAGGTTGATGGCTTGAAGTAAGTAGAAAAATAAATTGGGCAATGAGAAGGTCTAAGGCTGAGAAGATATACGCCCCCTCCCCCAAAGAAGAATGCAGACTTTCAGTTCTTAAAACATCCCTTAAACAAACAGGGGAAAAGTCTGTTGGACATGATCTTTGCTCGAGTGATGGGCAAGTTGAAATCCAGGACAATGCAAAACCTGTGTGAAGCTTTTGAAGAAGGAAAATTTCTGTGTTTCCTGCAAAACACAGAGATATGTAAGATGAAACGCTAATTTTGAAAGAGCATTAGGCTTTTTTGGGGGAACATCAGAGGACATAAAAATCTTTGTCAATATCATTTTAGAATGAAGCATTAAAAAAAAAGAAAAAAAGAGAGAAAAGCTGATATTCAGTCTCACAGGACTGGGCTGCCAGAGCTGAATGTCTCTATTTGGCCTTGATAATTGTTCTTTTATCCTTTGTGCCATGTTGGTATGTTTTCACCCACAACCTGCTGCCTGTGTCCCCATCCTCTCAACTCTCAGCTCCCTGGGCTCAGTTCTCAGCTTTGTTCTCCTTTATGACTCAATCATGGACTGTGAAATCTCTGCTGGGGCAGTGATTCATCACCTGAATGCACTTGCTTTCAAATAAAGTAAAATAAAGTGATAGAGAGATGATAAAAAATACTTTTCAAAATAAATCCAGAGGTATTTTCAGTCTACCTATCCTTCCCTCTTGATTTTTCTTTCTTTTTTTTTTTTTTGAGTTTAAAGTTGTATAACAATCTTTAAATAGATAAAGAATACGTAAAATGATTTTTACTGATTGCACAGCATGCAAAATAATGCTCCCAGGTGCAAGTAAAAACATTTAATTCCAAGTGGTTGCTGGCACTAGCCTGTTTTGCTGTTCAATGTCACACTGTTTCTGATCTCATTTATACTGACATGCATTATAGCAACTTCTCTGAAGAGAACTGAGTTATTTTGAAGTGCAGTTGCCAGAGGTAAGATGAGAGTTGGGATGCTGACAGAACCCTGAGCGATTTGCCTTGTCTGCAGTACAAGGTGTGCTCACTTTTCTAGATGCCTTTAGGAGAGCCTTCTCTTTTGTTAGTACTGGTGAATGAGAGGCTACTGATGACTTTATTGGAAGAAACATCATATCTCTGGTAATGAATAAAGATGGCAGAAGACAGATCACTGGCTACAGAGCAATTTACTTCTGGTAAATGTTGATCCCTGATGAATTAGAACTCTTTGGATGTGAAGGTGGAAAACAATTGCTAATAGCCCTTCATTTGATAGCCGCTCACTCCAAGAAGGATATTGAGGTGCTCGAGCGGGTCCAGAGAAGGGCAACTAAACTGGTAAACAGTTTGGAGAGCAGACCTTGTGAGGAGCTGCTGAGGTAACTGGGATTGTTTAGTCTGGAAAAAAAGGAGGCTGAAGGGAGGCTGAAGTTGACTCTCTAAAACTCCCTGAAAGGAGGCTGTGGTGAGGTGGGTGTTGATCTCTTCTCCATAGTAACAAGTTACAGGACAAGAGGAAATAGCCTCCAGGTGTGCTGGAGAGGTTTGGATTGGATGGATATTAGAAGAAACTTCTTCACTGTAAGGATTATTGAACAGTGGAACAAGCTCCCCAGGGAGGTGTTTCAAGGATGCAAAGAGGTTGTGCTGAGGAACGTGGTTTAGCACCAGACTTGGTGGTGTTTGATGATGGTTGTACTTGATGATCTTAAAGGCCTTTTACAACTGCAGTGATTGAAAGCAGAATGGACACTGGCTGTTGAAGATGATGTTTTATCCTGATGATCCCTCATATGATGTTCATGGAATTGAATCCCTCGTTGTTCAGTTTAGGGTTGATTGCCCTGTCCATTCCAAACTGCAGGTTCCACCTCTTGTTCCTTCCCAGCGTAACATATGAGATTACTTTAGCAGTGACCTTGGTCTGCACCTCAACCCTTGGTACTAACTCTAAACACCAGTGTTATCACTGCCAGAGCAACCCCTCTACGTGAGAACATGCTGGGAACTTCAGAAATTGCCATCACTGGAAAGAAACTGAGCTGAGAAGTCAAATTCTTGAACATATTTAGTTCTGTTCTAGCTCCAACCAGGACAACTTACAGAGATCTAACAGTATTCTGTAGATGTTTTTATTTTGATCTGAGACCTCTATGTCTTTAAAAAGTGTTTTGCTTGTGAAATAGGTTCTCTTCCCAGTTGTCCTCCAGTTCTAGGTTGGATCTCAGTAAGTCCATTACCTCTCTATTTACTTGTCTGTAAAATGAGGAATGGTGATTTTCCTTTCTATTCAATACTTGAGTCCTAGAATTGAAAAGCCTTTGAGTAGTTTTTTAACTTGGATTTTTAAACAAGGTTTTCCTTAACCCCAAACAACCACCTCCATGAAGAACAAGTTTCTCTTTTACTGTTCTATGACTCTCCAAAATGGTGTCACAAATATTTTTCTTTTTGAATAATTTGATTTGAGTGTGCTTTGAAGTTCACAAAATCTTATTGGAAACAGGGTGATTTTCTGTTGGTGTGGTTATAGTGTGATGGCAAACTGTGCTTGCTTCTCCAAAACCTGGCACTGGCAGACAACCTGAAACTTCTGAGGGGTATGTCCCAATGAAGCTCCTACTGAAGTCAAGGACAGCTAGAGCCATGAACTAAGAAACTGCTGGAAGTTCACATGAACTGCCACTTATGCAAGCTTTTTATCCAGCATGGAGCATTTCTTCCTGTTCCCCCTTTCTCTCTGCACAGCCATAGGAGTTACCGGGGCTTAGAGATGCAGCAGCAGCGTGGGAGCATGGCCTGGGGCAGGACCATGGTCCCTATTTTCCTGCTATTATTAATACTGTTGCTGTTATAATTTTATTCTGATCAACCTAACATCAAAGCTGAGTTAGACTGGGACTTGAGCAACCTGGTCTAGTGGGGGGAATTCCTCCCCATGACAGGGAGATTTGAACTACAGGATCTTTAAAGTCTCTTCCAGTGCAAACCATTCAATCATCCTATGATCTACATAAAATGAAACTAACTGCAACCTCCTGATGGCAGCGATGGAGCCACTAACCAGCCATCACTGTGGCACAAGTAGCCCATTTATGATTGACAGCATTTGTCTGATGGCCCTAAAAAGTCCAGACCTGTCAATATTGTCTTGTGTTCTTTCCAGGTAGCAGTGCTTTAGGAATTAATCTGCCAGAAATCAGAAGGTGGGAATGCAATGAAAATGTTGATTATACATATGTATTTATGCACTGCCCAAATCGAACAGCCGCTGCGAGGGAACCTGGAGCTAACGGCTTTGCTTGTTTACAAGACTGCAGGGTCGTTGGCATGATTGATCACTTTCACCATAACCTTTCTGTGTTCCAAAGGACTTACCCTATATCTGGAGAAATGACTGTTCCCTGAGGGAGGTCGGAACTCATAATGCAAATGTCAAATAATTTTGATATTAGAAACTAAATATAAGGCCTGAATGATCTTTATTAGTCACTACTTTAATGAATTTGCTGTCCTTTGAACCCAAACAACTTCAGCATTAATCACAACACCCCCAAACCATATTTCACAATCTCTGAGAATTTTCTCTCCTAGATCTGATAGACTTAGATGTTGGATTTAGTTCTTATTTAACCTTTATCAGATTCAAAAGCTTTCTTTTTAAAAAACACAAACAAAAGAGGAGAGAGGGATCTTTAAAGTAATTATTTTTAGTTTTATTTTTGAGCTATTTATTGACTTGCAAACACACAATGGGTTTATTATTCTCCTGCTGGAAAATCACCAGGGAGAGAATGAACTACGAATGATATAGATTATATATCACACTGTATAATTAAGACAGCAGTCTACTGGAAAATATTTTACAGACTACTTTATATAATAGGAAGTTCACAGCAGTCTAACAGAGACCACCTAACATGTCTTTTAATATGAATTCTGCTTGAGATTTAAATTAAGCTTTGAACACTGGTGCTTTAGAGTCCTGGTGATGATGACATCTGCCTGCACAGCCCAGTTTTGAAAATCGATTATCATTTGGAATTAACCTGCTAGAAACATACAGCAGAGCTTTGAGGTGGTTTACTCTGTTTCCTTAGCTCTCTGAAAAGGTCTTCTGGGCATTGCCTTGGACTTTTGTCTCTGCTGCTTTCCTGTAACTTGTGATGACCAGTTTATAATGTATTTTGACACTTATTGTTCTGTTCTGTAATGTCAAGTGTTAGGGCTGGGCTGGCTACCAGATGAACGACAGATGCTTTCTGTGGACCCCTCTCCCCTCTGGAAGAGGAAGGCAATAAGGGAGAGAGACTGATAGATGGGGAAAGAAAACTAACCCAGCTTTGATGGAAATAATATCAATAAAATGAAACAGATATAAATAAATGCAAGCTCAACCCTCTTAGCACTTAGAAATTGTGTGGAAACCTGTTTCCACTGAAATCTTTAGGAATGTAGCTGTTGTCTTGATTGGGACTAGAATCATCACCTCCATGTGATGTTTTATTCTAGTGTTTCTATAGAGTGCATGTAAATGTGCCTTCCATGACTTTCTCTGGAGCTTCTGATCTTTGGCACTTGCCACACCTTTTTTTCCTCTTTTAAGCTTTATCAAAGGAATGTTATTTTGGTTGCAAGTATCTTGTGATTCCATTGAACAGATGAATTCTGGTTTCTCCTAACCCTGTGCAAGCTACTGTTCCCTCAAATCTTTTTGAGTGTTAAAGAGAGCTTTGCACAGAACTATAGTCCAGGAAGGGCACCCACAAGAGAGATGTTGTTTGTTTTCGCTCTTCTACATTTTATGACCACAGTTGATGGCAGTATTCTGCTCATTTTAGAAGAAAAATGCATGATGGAAAGAATTTCGGTTTCAATAAAAAGGGTTAAAGAAACCCTTGTGGCCAGATTTCCTGATTCTCAATGCTCATGAAGCCTCTTCGACTGCTTTAAAACTGTATAGACACACTAATGCATCTCGTATTTGTCGGAACACTGAGATCTCTGGACTTGTTGGCTCCAAGGGGCTAATAAACATCTTTATATTTGCTTTAATTGTTAGGAAAGGGGAAAATGACCCTAACAGATTGAGAAATGAGTTCTGGCTTGGTACAGCTGGCTCCAGAAAGACTTCTGAATAGATACTTGGTGTTTCTTTACTGTCCTCTCAAGCACAAGCTGTTGCTGCCCTCTCCTCCTAGGCTGCAGAGGATCAGGTTGCTCAGGTGATAAGGGAGAGAAGCAGCACAGTTGTATGGAGAGACTCTTCCTGCATGTCCTGTGGTGGGTGCTACAGGATTGGAAGTGATGAAAATTTCTGCTGGGTGTCCTGGTGGGTACCCAGGCTAGGTCTGTGAAGCTGATAATCTTCGTCCCCACTTACTCCTCAGAACAAAGGTTTTCAGACCTCACTCATATGCTGCCTCAATTGACTGATCTGCTTGAGTAGTGACTGCTGAAGGGATTTGAAGTCCTTGTGACAGTTGAGAAACCATAGGATTACAGAATGGTTTGGATTGGGAGGAACCCCTTTGCCATGGCTGGGGCCCAGGATGCTCAAGGCACCATCTAACCCAACTTTGAAGACTTTTAAGGTTTGGAGCCTACACAACTTCTCTGGGCAGCCTGTCTCAGTGCCTCGCCACCCTCATGGGGAAGAATTCCCTCCTATTGTTTAATTTAAATTTGTCTTCTTCCAGTTTGAAACCATTATCCCTTGTCCTGTCACTGCATGCCTTTGTAAAAATCCTGACATTCACCGTGACCTAACAGCCTGAGGGATGGTGGTGCCATTTCTGACAGGGGTTTTCTAGTTAAACTTTCACTGGCCAGCCTGCTAATAATATCAGAAAGCTCTGGATGTGATGCATGAAGTCAATTAAATGTAACATGTCATTGAGAAACACTCAGAGATTAAATTCTCTTAAATAACGTCGATGTGTTGGTTGTGCTATTTATAAAAACTAATGAGAACTTGAAAAGACAAGGATTAAAAAGAATTATTTGTCTGTTGGCAATTCCCAAGGCTAATTTGCTTCATGAGATGGAAATGTATATACCCAGGAAAGCTTTAATACACATCTATATTGATCAAGTTATTAACAAATCAGACCATTAAATTCTCTGGCATGAAGAGCTGATGCGCCGAGGTATCTTGAATCTTTTCAAACCCCTCTTGCAAGACTGCTGCTAGCACTGTCAGTAATGAAATGGTAGAATCCTTTCTGGGATTGTAGGACCTGATACTACCCTGCCGTGTGCACCATTAGGTTGTTTCTCTGGTGACTTCTTGCTGCACACCTCTCTGTGAAGGCAGGTAGCATCCCTGACAGAAATGGCAGTCTTCTCTGGTTGCTCGACACAAGGATGGTGAAGTCTCGCAAGTGGAGACCTGTGATTGCTTTGGGAGGCCAGAAAAGAAGGAGCAAGACTTTGAAGGCACAACACGTGTGGTCCTCTGCTGCAGGCTGAAATCGCTTGCAGCTATTGTCACATAATAAATGTGCAGCTGTGTGTGCTTAACTGGCAGGGTGACACTTGGAAAGGGACAAGGATCTTGTGAATAGAACTAAATGCTACTTACTGGTTACATATCATCCTGGTTAGCTGCATAAAAACTCCTGAGACAAGGGAAAAATCATATTCAAGTGGCAGAGAGAGGAAGAAAAAGACCAACGCGGTTTAAGAATTGAATGAAAGTGAAGGAAGATGAATTGGAGATTATAATTAGAAAGCAAAGGAGCAGGCAGGTTTTCCAGCCTCAGTGGGAAAAGATGATTGACCTGAGCAGCAGGAGAAAGGAGGAGGAAATATTGCTGACAGCTAAAATGCAATAGCTATTACTTGAGAGACTGACCTCTAAAGGAGAGGGGGTGGGGGGGGGGGGGGTGTGTGGGATAAAAGATCCCAGCTGGTGAAACCTACAGCATTCAGGCTGGAGGTAGCGTGCTTCAGGAAGCCAGAGGAACAACATTTGAGAGCAAGAGTATATAGAACAACATTGTCAAAGGTTATGAGGTACGTGTTGTGCCAACAGATATTTGTAATGCGTGTACTTCATTCCTTCTGTTCATCAGAGGCTGTCAAAACATACTTTGCAGTGTTGGGTAAAGATGGGGAAGATGCAGGGTGAGAATAGTAAGGCAGAGGACAGTAAAGAGGGTTGTATCTGCTATCTAGGGCCTCTTTCTCCTCCCATGCTTACTAACCCCGTTCTTTTCTGGGCAGGTAAGTGCATGAGGAGGGTTTGTTCCAGAAAAACCTTCTTGCGATCACCAGATATTTTGCTCCTCCAAAATAGCTTTTGGTGATAAATAATACAGTGTTTTGTCTTGAAAAGATATAGTAATGGCTCAGGTCAAGATAGATGGAAATCATTCTGTTAAATCACGCTAAACAATGCTTCTTTCCTGAGGCCTGAAGCACCCCTAGGAATCCTCAGGGCTTTTTGTGACATCCCTTTCAGCAGTGTGAAATGGTGTGAGCTTTCTGAAGAACAGGACAGAGTGGTGTCACTCACACTGGTTTTGCCCTGGTGGATGAGATTGAAGGCTGAGCCGAGCCGTCTGACTGTGAGCTGGCTTGCCTGTCCATGGGCTTAGGCAGACACCACTGATTCCGGATTGGGGCTTGTCTGCCTCTGCCTTGCTGCCCTGCCCTCTCTGTGGGTTGCTTCTGCTCATTACAGCTCATTTCCAGATGTTCTGCTTGTTTCAAATTCATTTTAGTCCTTTGTCCCTTCCTTCCCTAATCAAGATTGCTCTTACCCAATATCTTTTGCAAGCAGAAATGTGCATTTAGGTGTCTAACAAGGCACTTTTAAAACAAATCCCAAGTAGCAATTTTGAGTATTGCTAGTGATTGCCACCTTCTCTGGAAAATTCAGCTCCTGAAAGACAATGTGAATAAGCGTATGGAAAATAATGTGAATGTAAAATAAATACTAGAGGGTTTTTTGGTTTTGTTTTTTTTGCCAAATAACAAATTAATTTCTGGTAATTAGTTCTTGGTCACTGACATTTAGGCAATAGTCTCACAGACTTTTTTAAAAAGTGTGATCAAACCACTTGCATCTACCAGGTGAATATGGAATCAAAATTTACCTCAAATGTGTCCATCTAGGTGACCGGTCATGCAATCATAGAATTGCTTCAGTTGCTGAAGACCTTGCAACCAAGTACAACCATAACCTAACACTACCAATTCTGGTGTTAAACCATGTGGGTCAGCACCATATCGCTGCTTCTTTTAAATGTCTCCAGGGATTCTACCACCTCCTTGGGCAGCCTATTCCAGCATTTGATAACCCTTTCAGTGACGATTTTCTTCTAATATCCAATCTAAACCTCTTTTAGTGCAACTCGAGGCCATTTCCTCTTGTCTTGTTGCTTGTTACTAAGGAGTAGAGACCAATCCCCACCTCACTACATCCTCCTTTCAGGTAGTTGTAGAGAGTGAGAAGGTCCTCCCTGAGCCTCCTTTTTGCAGAGTAAACAATTCCCATTCTCTTAGATGCTCCTCACGAGGCTTATTCTTTGGATCCTTTGCCAACTTTCTAGCCCTTCTCTGAACCCACTACACCTTTCTTGTAGTCAGGACTCCAAAGGTGAATATAACACCCAAGAAGTGACCTCACAAGTGCCCAATATAGGAGGACAATCACTTCCTTGATCCTTCTTGTCATGGTTTTCTTGATACAGGCCAAGATCTCTTGGCCTTCTTGGCCTCCTGGGCAAGATCACATAGGCATTCCAGAGCAGACCACATGGGCTACATTCTAGATCACAATCTACATGTTTGCTTCCTCAGGCCATGGTATTTAGAGACCTAATGATTGAAGAAACCCTACTAGCTGCCTATTAGGTGCCACTCAAACTGCTAGTGAATCCTGGCCCGAGATTGTTTTCTCGCATGTCACCTTCCCAAGATAACTCTGCATGTTTTTGATATCATAAAATCCGTTGCTCTATTGTTTCTATGCTTGTCTTCTGTGCCTTAACTTGTCCAGCATCTCATGGCCCAGAATCTTCAGATTTAGTTTTCCTTTTGCTAAGGCAAAATAATTCCCTTTATTCCCATCCAGGATTAATTTTTATGTGGCTGTGACCAGTGTTGACTGCTTTTAATTTGAGGGGGGAAAAAAGTGTTTATTAAGGAGCATGGGAGCTCCAGCCTCTGTGAGGGCCATCCTAGAGGTGTGTGTTTAAAGGCTGCTGTGCTGGAATCGCAATATTGTGGCTCAAAAGATTAAATTATCCAAAAGCTAAGCAACAAAAATGTAACACCTGAAAATTGTTACATTCAGCTCAATGTAACAATTGACATTGTTACAACGGCTGGTTTTCCCACACTGTAATGAGAAGTATTTGTGAGTAGTGGGATGTAACACTGAAATCCTCCCAGCCCTCTTATCTGTCTGCTGAAATCATCCAGCTCAGTCCCTGTGGCATTCCCCATGGCTCCATCTCAGCAAAGTAGCTCAGCGTGTTCTGAATTTCAAGTGTGGCTCCAAAAAGGCTGCTCATATGCTTAGCGTTACACAACGCCTGTGATTATCTTGTTAGGAAATGGAGAGAAATATTCATCTCACATGACTGCAGGATCAAATGTATTTCTTCACGTGCAACCTGTGTGTAACCAGTACTACACCAAAGTGCTAACCCGTCTCACTGAGACATTCCTATTTTGTGCTGATCTGTTAAGATGCAAAATAGGACTCTTTTTTTTTTTTTCCCTCTGACAAAAATATTGGAGTTCTGAAGTGAAACCATGAAGTGAGCAGTTATTATTTCGTCTTTGTCAAGGACCTGTTCTCTATTTGTCATTAACATTTGTCAGCTGGGAAATTATGTGCAGTATTTTCTTCTGTCTCTCCCATTTTCTAGCCAGCCATAATTATGCTGGCTGATTCCCGTGTAGACTTGTTTTCAGCTGCATTGCTTACATGCCTTCTTAATAGACTGTAATTTTTGGGAAGTAAGTTATGTCAGATTAACTACTTCCGATAAGATGCGGTATTATCCTTGGGTTTTCTTTTTCTCCCAGCTGGCTGCACAGAATATGTCACTGCTGACTTGCTTTCTCCTGCCTCCCTCTAGCTAAATGGCAATATGCCACTGCAGCAAAACTTCTGTTTGAGGATTCATTGACTTTTTTGTTGGCTAGTAATGAGGCTTTGAGGTAGCTCACTGCTCCTGATTAGTGACAGAGCACACAAAGAAAGAAATAGTGCAAACCAGTCATTAACTCACAGTGAAAGCCTCAGCATTTAAGCTCATAAAGATGAGGAAAGACTCAAATACTTTCCATTTGGATCCACCCATTTGAGGTTTTTTTTTTTGGTGCCTGCCTCAGTTTATGGAAATAACTGTTTGAAGTGTTGATTGTCCTCCCATTCTGGCAGACCTTCCATTACCTTCGAGTTCCCAGTACCATTGCTCTGATTTGTGCTGCAGGCTTTGTCATTGGTGACATTGTGGAAGGTTCAGGGTTCCTGAAGTTGGAGTTGGGCTTTGCCACTTGGCTGATGGATCTGGATGGTATGAAACATGTCTGGTGCTTGGACTGAGGATACTAGTGCTCATCCACTGCAAATGATGAATCTCAGCTGTAGCACCATTGGCAGAACAGTAACTGCAGCCGTTACCCTATGTCTTCCTGATGTGGGGTGTGCAAGGACATCAGCACAAGGCTTGTATATTTGGGAGAGTTCAGTACTTGTTCTGTGTGTGGCAGTTCCTCCTATCCAGGTTGTTGAGTGTCCTAGGGACCTCCAAGTGTACTTGCAACCATCTAAAGCAGCAAAACTGTGGACCCAGGAAAGAAATTTCCAACTGTCACCCTTCCTTTGTTTTATTGTTTGAAGACAAAAGGAAAGGTTGCATGGTTCTCAGTTTCCCGGTGCTTTGTGCAAGAACTTCAACTTAGAAGAACTATGAATAACAGCCTTATAACCAAGTTCCTTCATCTCAGAGATTCATGTAATGACAGGACAAGGGATAACGGCTTCAAACGGAAAGCTAGATTTGGATTAGACATTAGGAGGGAATTATTCCCCATAATGCTGGTGATGCACTGGATCAGTTTGCTCAGAGAAGTTGTGGAGGCTCCAAGTCTGGAAACGTTCCAAGCCAGGATGGACGTGGCCTTGAGCAAGCTGGTCTAGTAGGAGGTGTCCCTGTCCATTGCAGGGGAGTTGGAACTAGGTGATCTTGAGTAACTTGTACTAGTGGGAGGTGTCCCTGCCTATGACAGGGGGTTGGAACTAGATGATCCTTAAGGTCCCTTCCAACCTTACCATTTTATCTTTAAGGTCCCTTCCAAGCTAAATCATTCCATGATTCTATAATGCTATGATTCCAGTTTGTGTCACAGTATTAAATAGCTTTATTGGGTTAGCTGTTCTAACGCAGTACAGTGAATTCTATTTCTGGGCACTCATATGAAAGAGGATTAGTTGCTGGAGACTGTTTATTTGTCTTGCAGTTTCTTTTAAAAAGTAAATACAGTAGGAAAATAACAGGGAGGGCACACTGCAAGCAATAGTCTGGTTTCTGCCTAGGTTTCATGCTAGGATGGATGTCATTTGTCAAGGGTGAAGATGAGAGAATGAATCCTATAAGTCATCTTAAATGTGATTTGCCACCTGCCTGATTGTTCAGAAGTGTATGCATGCTTAATTAATCTAATTAGTCAATGCATATATAAGAAGCAAATTTACAGGCTCTCTGTCATCTTAAATAAAGCATTTTTGTTTTCCTAGGATAAATAATTCATTACAGAGCTGAGGACTAGGCTGTAATCCTGGAAAGATGCCTTCTTGTACATTAACAGACCCAGAGTTATGATATTTCTTCCTCTTTCCCTTTGGCATCTCTTTAGAGAGGGATTTCATTGAAGGGAAGGGAGAAATCTGCACTGGAGGAACATAAATTCCCTTCCAAGAGAAGCTGAGAGCACACAAGCTTCAATAGTATGCACATTTTCATGTATGAGCTGGTGACTGCTTTGGCGTGAATGCAAACTACAATGTGTGCATGGTCACTTCTGAAAGTGAAATAACTTACATACTGCAAAGAGTTCATACAGCTTGGGAGTTTCTGCTTCACGGGTTGATCCACCACTTAGGACAGTGTCATAAACACACCAAGTGACAGCAATGCTTCATATATGTACCAGAGCAATGCAGTACAGTAGAACTGTAAACTTCTCATTAGCTGCCTGAAAGCACTGTGGGAAAGTACATCAGACTCAGCGGAGGTTCTGAAGAGTGTGACCAACAGGAAAAAGGAGGTTCTCCTTCCCTTCTGCTCTGCCCTGGTGAAACTGCATCTGAAGTACTGAGTCCAGTTCTGCAGTTCAAGAGACAAGAAACTACTGGAGAGTCCATTGGAAGGCTATGGGGATGATGAGGGGACTGGGGCATCTCTCTGATGAGGAAAGATTGAGAGACCTGAGGTTGTTTAGAACAGCTACTAGGGCTGGAAAAGACTGAGAGGGGATCTTCTCAATGCTTATCAATATCTAAAGGGCCTAGTGGTGGCCGGGCATAGGGCAAGGGGGAACAGACACAAACTGCAACCCTGGAGGTTCCATCTGAATATGAGGAAAGCCTGTCCTGTGAGAGTGTTGGAGCACTGGGGCAGGCTGCCCAGAGAGGTTGTGGAGCCTCCATCTCTGGAGAGATTCCAAACCCACCTGGACATTGCAATGCTGGGCAAGCTGCTGTAGATGACCCTGCTTTAGCAGGGTGACTGGAGTAAGTGACCTCTAGAGTTCCCTTCCAACCTCTGCTATGCTGGGATTCTGAAAGTAAAAGATACAGTAGAAATTGCATTTTAAAAGTAACTTTTGTTTATTGGCATGTACCAGCTTACATGGCAGCAAGGCCCAAATCTTCAGACCTTCATACAAGCAGGATGTCCATCATCATGTGCCACTACCATTTGCAGATGTGTGGCTAATTCTATCAGCTGTAACTATTCTCTTGTACAGATTTCTTTAGGGACCTGGTGTGACAGTGAACCCACTCCCTGGGGTTTTGCTGCTATCTGGTTTTGGTGGAATTTTGGTGTGACAATGAGTAGAATTTAAGAGCTGATGTATTTTAAAACAGTCTGTGGTTCTACCCAGCTTGGAATAAATGCAATATTTTCATCGTAGGTTTAATACATAAAAAACAAGTTAAATACATGTGCTTTAATGATAACTGCTAATGGAGGCATGTAATGACCATTAATTCCTTTGCTGACTGTTAGGTGTATCCCTGCTCCCTGTCCTCCAGATTCCCAGTAAGATTCCTTGGACCTGATTGTCCATTGAAATATATGGCTTGAGGTTGCCAGGGCCAGTGAAATGATTGGTTGTCATCACTGACTGGAGCTGGGGGAGGGTCAGGGCTGTTGCCTAGATGGATTTGTACTGCTGTAGTACTTATCTCTGTGTTCTACAGTTCTCTTCACAACACCATGGCAGGTTTGACCACCAAAGCAACATCTGTGGTGAGAGGATATTTAAATACATCTATTTTGCTCAGGTCGCACACACAGATTAGTGCGGAATTCCTGCAAAGCAATTTGGTAGGGAACGGCATAATTGCCGCATTAGAAGCGTGACGGTTCCTGTGACTAACTAGAAATGAACGCTCCGCTCCAAGGTGGTGTGGCCCTGTCCTAGTGATCCCGCTTAGCTTAGCAAACTTTTAAATGGAAGATGATGAGAAAGGCAGCTTCATCCAGGAGCTTGGCTCACATGCACCGGGGTCATCCCAGTGGACATACTTGTTTGTCTCATTAGTGTTGCTGATTGAAGGATGCTCATGTGTCCTCACCTGCCTGTTTGAGCTCTCTTGTGGCATCTTGACTTGACCTCTCTATAGTGATTTAGGCCTGCAATGAAGCACCTCATTTGCCAAGATCCTTGCAGGTGTGGGGCTGAAATTACGGCAGTGTTTCATCAGATACCCTTGGTGTCTGCACAATTTTCATTACTGCTGGATCTGCATGGCTAGTGACCTTTGAACAATAGAATCACAGAAGGAAGGGGCCTTTAAAGGTCATTTATTCCAACCCTCTGCAGTAAATGTCTTTAACTAGAGTGAGTTGCTCAGAGCCCCAGACAACCTAACCTGGAATGTTTCCAGGGATGTGGCATCTACCACAGAATCCCAGAATGTTAGGGGTTGGAAGAGACCTCCAGAGATCGAGGCCAAAGTAGAATCACCTAGGGCAGGCTGCACAGGAATGCATCCAGGAGGGTTTAGAAAGTCTCCAGAGGAGGAGACTCCAACAACCTCTCTGGGCAACCTGTTCCAATGCTCCATCACCCTGACCATAAAGAAGTGTCTCCTTGTGTTGAGGTGGAACCTTCTGTGTTCCAGCTCGTACCCAGTGTTCCTTGTAATTTCTGGGTAGCCTGGGCCAGTGTCTCACCGCCTTCAGTGTAAGAAATTTCTTCCTTGTATCTAGTTTAAATCTCCCCTTTTTAAGTTTAAAACCATCACCCCATGTCCTGTCACAAAAGGCCGTGATAAAACGTCTGTCTCCATCTCTCTTCTTAGCCCCTTTAAGTACTAAAAAGCTATAATAAAGTCTCCTTGGAGCCCTCTCTTCTCCAGGCTGAACAATTCAGCTCTCTCAGCCTGTCTTCCCAGCAGAGGGGTTCCAGACCTTGGATCCACTCCAACAGGTCTGTCTTTCTTGTGCTAAGGACTCCAGAACTAAGCACAGCACTGCAGATGTGGTCCCACCAGAGCAGTGCAGAACTGCTTCCAAATACACATCTGTGCCACAAAAACACTCAGAGAGAGGGGTAGAATTACTCTTTCTGTTTGGAAATAAGCAGAGAGATTGGGTCTCAAACTCACTGGGATGGGAGCCACTGACTGCTAGGCAGTGGGTGCTAGTGATGGCTCCAAACCAGATGCTTGGAAGTAAAGGGCAGGGTCTGCGTACTTGAAGACTGATTCCATGGGGTCAAAGTGGATGCTAACCTCATATAAATACAGGGATGAGGGCAAGGGTGCATCGGGCTCTTGCGTGGCAGGATATACAGGTGCTTTTCTCAGTGCTACCAGGAGGTGCCTCTCTCTCCTTGGGATTTATGGCCCATGAAGCAAACTGCCTTAGCCTTTTCTTGCAGAAATTGCTCGGGCTCATCCCTTGTTTCTCTCCAGAAGAGTCATGTTGTGATGTGGACCTTTTGCACAGCTGCCTTATGGCCAGAAAGCTAGAATGAGGAAGATAAATATTTCTCTTTCCGGTAGTGAAAGTCAGAACCTCACATTTCACTTTCAGTGTATGTTTTCCTGGACCATCCCAGGGCAACGGATCTGTGTCTGTGGATGGCTCTGTGCTGTGCCTCACAATCCTGTTTGCCACAGGTATCCTCATAGCTGATGAAATCCGTTGCTTTGCATGTTCTGGTTTCCTCCAGGGGTAATCCAGGGGCAAATGAAATGAGAGAGCGAGGGGGACATTTCAGCAGGTCTCTTGGTGTGGGTTGTGGAGATCCAGGAGCCTGGGAAGTGCTGCACTCACTCTCTGCAACTTTGTCCTGAGCACCGTAGATCAAAGTGTTCAGGACATGTCTGTAAACCACAGGGGTAGGCAGAGGGTGCCCTAGTGATTTGGGATTTTCCTTTGGCAGAGGACACCTTGGTCCCTGCTCCTAGGACTTTCCACGTATTTTCTTCAAAGTGGTTTAATACCAGATATGTGCAGTGAGTAGAATGTGTCTGGAGCCCTCTCTCTTGCTCTGACAGTAAGATCTGTTTTACTTTCACTGCTCAGCCATTCTTCAGACCTAGCGAGGGAATTCCCAGGCTGGGTGATTTATAATGGTCTAAATACTCTGATACTTAACAATACTGTAAATTTTAGAATATACTTGCTGGATCTGGGATTTGGCAGTACTTGCTCCTGATTCTTTACAGGAGAGCTGCACAGAAAATGAGAGCAACAATTGGGCTGGCTGAAGGTAGGTGGGAGCAACTTGAATTGGTGCTGCTGACAAGGGTGGGATGTTAAGATCTAGACTTTTGCTCCACTTGCTTCCTCGCTTCTTGTTTCTCCACCTGGGTCTCTTAATTGGACCCAGAAGAACACTGACATCTCAAGGCATTGCATTCCTTGGTTTGTTGCTTTATTTTCTGGCTTATTGTCTTTGCCGTTATATTTTAGACCCAGATTTGGGCTTTATTTGGCATTGTCACTTTCTGTAAATGAAATCTCTCTTTTACTATTTCTGTATCCCCAGTGCTTAGTGCTTCCTGTGTGTCAGATCCCATTCACTACATTTAACCTATCATAAATGCAAATAATGATAATTAGATGGTGGGTAACACGATTACAGATGCAGTTCGGTGCATATTTCCCTGATTGGGCCAAATCAGGAAGCTCTGCAATGCATGCTGGCAGCTTTGTGAGTAGAAGTGCTTATTACTTATCTCAGATTGTAATGCGCTATCAATTAATTGCTCACAAATCTCTGGTGTCAGTCCATGTGGGTTGTGAGGAGCAGTAAATCATTAACTTTCAGTGGCACAGAGTCTGAATTACAATGCCAGCCCTGCAAGGTAGGGAATTTGCAAGTTTAATTTGGCAGAAAGAATCCCTTTGTCTACCAGCATCCTGTCTACCCACGCAGCAGCTTCTTGAGATCCTCTTCTCTCTTGCTTGCATTCCTCTGATGTGTTTCTGCCCCTTCAATGTTGCTTTGGGCAGTGGCTGCCTCCTCTGTTGTGACACATGCCCACTGAACTCCTGGGGAGCTAGTACCTGGAGGAGGAACCCTGGCAGCCATGTGTCATTCGTCAGCCCCTTCTGAATAGCAACAGATGCTGAAATCAAGCAATGCTCTCCCAGACAACAAGCTGGTGTGTGATCAGCAAACAGGGCACTGCAACAAAGGCCAAACCAAAGAAACAACCATCACAATAAAATAAGATGGGAGAGTAAAAAAATGGCTGTGGTTTGGCAGACAGCTAAAGTGTAGGGCAGAGATCGTGCTGCCACAAACATGGGAATACATCTGATTCTCAGGGTACTGATAAACTCCAGTCTGTCTTGAGAAGTCAGTAGCTGTGATTAACATGCCTAAGAACTGTCTTAAAGCATTAGCATTCTGTAGTTTTGGATCTGATGTTAATTGTGGTAAAAATGCCAAGAGTTGATGTATGTTTTATGAGAATTGGAGAAAGGAATAAGAAACTTTTCTTTCCCAAAGCCTAAAAAGAATTCTGTCATAGAAGTGGAGGGAAAAAACCAGATCTCATGAGCATAATCCTCTTGCACTCACTATGAAGTTGTTTTTTTTCCCCAATGATTTTATGCTTTGAAAGCATTGGAAATTAAATCATTAGCTTTTTGTTTGAAGCATCAGTGACATTTTTGAGGATGGGAGCCCTGCCTGCTTTTATTATGGGATACCCAACGTACATCAGCGATCTTCTTGCTAAAACGCAAATGAAAACAAGGCTCTGTCATTTCAGCTTAAAGAGGAAGACCCAGATGATATCACCTAACTGTTTTGCTTTGTCTCCACAAAGGAATCTTGCTATCTGTGCCTATTTTAAGTTATTTGTCTGGGCTGACAATGTTCCAGTGTTGTAGTAAAGGCATTGTTAGAATCATGAAAAAGGCCTTCAAGGTCGTTGAGTCCAGGCATTAACCTAACACTGTAAGGTCACCACTAAACCGTGTCTCTCAGCACACCTACACAGTTTTTGTAACACTTTGAGGCATGACAATACCACTACTTCCTCAGGCAGAGGGTTCCAGGGCATAATCACTCTTTCAGTGAAGTGGATTTTCATGATACCAGATTTAAACCTCCCCTGTCACAACTTGAGACCATTTCCTCTTGTCCTATCACTTGTTACCCGGAAGAAGAAACTGACCTCGATCTCACTCCAACCTCCTTTCGGGGAGTTGTAAGAGAGTGAGAAGATCTCTCCTGAACCTTGTTTTCTCCAGAAGAAATGATACCAGTTTCTTCAACTGTTTCCCAAAAAACTTGTGCTCTAGACTCTTCACTGTCTTTGGGTGTGCTGCAGCACCACAATATCCTTTTTGTTCTGAGGGGCCAAAAACTGAACCCACTGTTCAAGGTGTGGGCTAATCAGTGCTGAGTACAGGGGGAAAATCACTGTCCTCGTCCTGCTGGCAGTGATCCAAGCCAGGATGCTGTTGGTCTGTCTTGGCTCATATTCAACCAACTGTTGACTAGCACCCACAGGTCCTTTTCTAACCAGGACAGCAGTAACTTAGGGAATTGATGGGCACTTTTGGTATACTTTTTGGGCTGTGATTTATGCAGCTCATGGGGAGCATTGGGCAACCTGCATTTAGAAGCAGCGCATTGGGCACATGTGTTTGTTGGCCCTTTTCCTGCCTCTGGGCACCAATGAAAAGAGTCTGGCCCCATCCTCTTGTCTCCAACACTTTAGATATTAGTAAACATTAAGAAGATTCCCTCAAAGTCCTCTATTTTCCAGGNAGGGAGTTGTAAGAGAGTGAGAAGATCTCTCCTGAACCTTGTTTTCTCCAGAAGAAATGATACCAGTTTCTTCAACTGTTTCCCAAAAAACTTGTGCTCTAGACTCTTCACTGTCTTTGGGTGTGCTGCAGCACCACAATATCCTTTTTGTTCTGAGGGGCCAAAAACTGAACCCACTGTTCAAGGTGTGGGCTAATCAGTGCTGAGTACAGGGGGAAAATCACTGTCCTCGTCCTGCTGGCAGTGATCCAAGCCAGGATGCTGTTGGTCTGTCTTGGCTCATATTCAACCAACTGTTGACTAGCACCCACAGGTCCTTTTCTAACCAGGACAGCAGTAACTTAGGGAATTGATGGGCACTTTTGGTATACTTTTTGGGCTGTGATTTATGCAGCTCATGGGGAGCATTGGGCAACCTGCATTTAGAAGCAGCGCATTGGGCACATGTGTTTGTTGGCCCTTTTCCTGCCTCTGGGCACCAATGAAAAGAGTCTGGCCCCATCCTCTTGTCTCCAACACTTTAGATATTAGTAAACATTAAGAAGATTCCCTCAAAGTCCTCTATTTTCCAGGCTAAACATCTGCAGGTCTCTCAGCCTTTCCTCCTCAGAGAGATGCTCCAGTTCCCTTAGCATCTTTGTAGGCTCTGATGGACTCTGTCCAGTAGTTCTGTTTCGCTTGAACTGGAGAGCCCAGAACTGGATGTGATACTCCAGATGTAGCCTCACTAGGGCAGAGGGGAAGGAGAATCTCTTTTAACCTGCTGGCCACACTCTTCTTAATGCATCTTAGGGTATCATTTGTCTTCTTGGCCACAAGAGCATATTTCTGGTTCCTGTGGGTTTTGTTGCATTTTCATCATGCTTTTCCTTACAATCAAAAAGAAAAAAAAATTAGTTTGAAGGAAAGCCCTTAGAAGAGAAGCCAAAAGCAGCAGGTCTTTAGCTGCAGAATCACTGCCTGTATCTCTGGTATTAAAAGCTCCCCAAGCCCTGTGTGTGCTGAGGCCACTCCACCCTGACCTTCTGCTTGAGGAGATTCCTATGCTCACTGCTCTGTGTTTACTTTTGTAATCTTGGCTGTGGAATAATTAATTTTGCTGAGGTTTTCTGGCCAAACTATGTGTTTATGCCCTGTGGCATTGGAGTGTCAACATGAAGACACTGTTGCAAATGACATACTGTGAGTTGAGGGCATCAGAGCAGGTTTTACTTTGAATTTCTGGGGAAATAAGATGGGAATATCCAAGAGCTGTACAGCTCTTCAGAAGCATTTTGTTGATATAGGAAGACATGTACTGAGCCTCCTAATGAAATGCTGTATTGGAGTTTATCACCTTCAGAAGAGGAGGAGGGGCAGGGCTAAACCTTCAAATGCCTTTTCAATTTCTGTGTGCAGGTATTTTCAATGTTATCTGATCTATGAATAGAAAAAAAAAAAAAAAAGAGTTTAATCAGGAGAAGGACTGCTTAGCATATATGAAAGCTGATGTGTCTTTCAGGCATGCCAGTCAGAAAGGAGTGCTTAAAGAGCAGCAGTGAGTGTTCCAGAACGTGTGCGTGTAAGGAGTACTTTTGTGTGTAACTGCAAGACCATTGTCAGTACCCGCAAAGGGGAGAGTGCATTTGACAGGGGAATCTTTATCCTTTTCTACCTTCCTTTGTAATCTCATTTCACCAAATCACAGAATCTCAGCATGGTGAGGGTTAGAAGGGATGTTTGGAGATCATCTAATCCAACCGTCCTGCTAAAGCAGGGGAACCCAGAGGAGCTTGCTCAGGATTGTATCCAGGCAGGGTTTGGAACCTCTCCAGAAAAGGATACTCCACAGTCTCTCTGGGTAGCTTCACAGGAAGTTTCTCTTCATCTTCAGCTGGAATGTCCTACATTTCACTTTGTGCCTGTCACCTCTTGTCCTGATGCTGGGCACCACTGAGAAGAGTCTGGGCCCATCCTCTTGCCTTCTGCCCTTTAGGTATTGATAAGCATTAGGAAGATTCCCTCAGAATGTTCTCTCCTCCAGGCTAAACAGCCCTAGATCTCACAGCCTTTATCACAGAGATGCTCTTGTCTTGTCATCACTTTTTTAGCCACTGCTGACAGAGTAATTCTGTCTCATGTTTAGATATTTCCTGAGACAGTGGTGTGTTTGGTTAGGTAAATTATGTGGGTGAGGTCAGAGTCAGTCTCATCATCCAAACATGCCACCACCAGCAGTGAAAGTCAGGAGGAGCAGTGGTGGTCTTCCCTACCTCTGACCATGGGGCTCAGGCTCCTGCTCTGCTGGGATGATCAAACTGCAATGAAGTGCTCTGCACACAGGTTATCATTCAGGTCCTACAGCTTGGGAAGCCCTGCTGTATGCTGCAGAAGCTTTTGTCTTGTCTTTGGCCCTCTTGAAGCCGAGTGTAGGGCAAAGCTGTTGTGAACCCCTCAGATGAAGAATGCTGGATCAAATGCTTTGCTGAAAGAAAGGTGGAACCACTCAGAGAGAGACTAAACCCAAATCAAATAGGAGAGCTTTCTGTTATAATGTAACTCTTGTCACTCTGGTGCTATTAACTACAATAAAAATGTTTTATTTATTCTATCTGCTTCATGATGCATCCTCAGAACTCTGATAGGTTCATTTGTTTCTCCTTTGAGCAGTGAAAAATGAAGGAAAGGCTGAAATCTAATGTTGTTGTCTGGGAGTTATTTGTGCCTTGTGTTCAGTATTGCAGACAATAATGACTCCTCTTTGGTTCTAGTCTTTCATCTGACATGAAGGATGCTGAGCTTTGTTGTCATTTTCTGAATGAAAGAAGGGGAAGAAAGGAGTGTTGCCATGTCAGGCTCAAAGTGGTCGTGAGATAATAATCTTTATGCTAAGCAAGCATTGGAGAATAAACATGTGTGGTTAAAATCAGGTGCATAGGAACCTTTATTTTAGTTCCATCTTCCCCATTGTAAAAGCTAGACTACTTGCTTGGTCACAACTAGTTTAAACAGCCAACTGCTGGAGACTAAACCACAGAACTAAAAGCAGCTTGCAAAACTGCTAGCTGAATTCTCATCCAGCAGAGAGAAAAAACCAGAAACAACACCCAACAAACCCCAAACTAAATTTGTTAGATAAATTATTCATTGTGAATCATTCTGTTAATTCTCATAATAAATGGTTTCCTACCCTTGCTTCCATTGACTAATTGCTGTTTAATGTTTTTACTGCCTTTTGTATTTGATGTAGTTTAATTTCACTGGGATGAGATAGCTGGAAAAGCCCAACTGAGGGAAGGAAAGCTTTCAGTCTGTGCTGATGCAGCTCCCACTGAGAGACAGAAGTTTAGGCATGGGTTCTGCTCCAGCCATTCACAGCTAAATTCTGCTCAGTAAAGACAGGAAGAATTGTGTCCTGAGTAGTGCAGCCTCTCCTTTGGCTTCTTACTGTGGAGAAGGTCATGCTGCTATGCATTAGCTGCTGCTATTTTCTGTTCTTTTTGATTGGCCAGCTGCACTGGATTGCTAAAGCAGCTCAGAACTGCTTCCTTTTTGCTTCTCTTTCAAAGCTCTGTAGTGCAGAGCCTCTGCTTTCATGGGACTCTTGGCTCTCTCTCTTCTGCTTCCAGGCTAGGTCAGGGCTTGTCCCAGGGACTACAGAAATACTTTGGTGAAAAGAAGGGCTCAGGGGAGGTCTTGCTCTCTGCAACTCCCTGAAAGGAAGTTGCGGAAAGAGAGGGGCTGGTCTCTTTCCCCTAGTGAGGAGTGATAGGATGGGAGGAAAGGCCTTCAGGTTGCATCAGGGGAAGACTGGATATTAGCAAAAACTTCTTCACTGAAGGGGTTCTCAAACACTGGAGTAGGCTTCCCCGGGAGGTGGTTGACTCCCTGTCCCTGGAGGTGTTGAAAAGACACAGAGATGTGGTGCTAAGGGATGTGGTTTAGCACCAGACTTGGTAGTTAGATAATGGGTGGATAATAACTCGATGATCTGTGATGGTTTGGGAGTTTCCCACCCCCCTACACTTGTAAAATGA
>VWYK01126466.1:0-29901 GCA_013399775.1 Semnornis frantzii | reverse complement strand
CTGGCGGTGCAGGTCAAATGCGTGTAGGCATGGCGGTATCACAGGCACGGGCACGGCACACCGTGCAATGGCAAAGGGCAAAAGGCGAAAGGCAGCGTGCTCTCTGCTGACCTCCCTTTTATCCAATACAGCCCGAGATCAATGCCCTTTGGACACTGGACAGCCAATGAAATGGCAGTTAGCCAAGATTTGCCCATATTAGTTGAAACCATAGGCCTGCTCCACCCTTCTTCGGGAAGAACACGGGCCCTGCACAAGGCAGCCCTGTGCACCCTGTTTACCACAGGGTCTGGTCAGGCAAGGGACCCCAGACTCAGTGGCGCCAGGCCCTTTGTCCCTTTTCCCGCCGTTGCTCTCCCCCAAAACAGCAGGAGGAAAGCAGAAAAATATGTCTGGGCAAGCCAGGAAAGGTATAAACCCAATTTGGCCTGCCTAGGCCTACCACGACATGTGCTTCCCATAGGCTATACAAACCACTGTGGATGGAATAGCGTTGCTTACTCTGGAGCATTTTTGTGATCTGTAATCTGCTTTGCTGCCTTCCAGTTAAGGGAACATCCCCTCCCAAGCAAGATTCTTGCCCATGTCCTGCTACTGTACATGCACTTTGCACTGAAGATGCAGCCCTGTGGAAGCAGCATGAAAGACACGTACAAAAAGTAACCTTTTAGTCTGTGGAGTGACATGGTGCTGCTGTCCCATGTGAAACACACATCCAAACTCTGCTGACCTTTTTGCATGTCAGGAGCTACCTGTGCCAGGTGTCCTATTGACCTTGGATGTATTTTCCCCACACATAGTAGATCTGTTGGAGGGTTTCTGCCTGCTCCCTTGCATGAGTCACATGCATGGCTGAGTCTTTGTCTCGAGGCAGTCATTGGCAGCTTTTTGAATTGGATGTTGTGTTCTGATAAGGTAACCTCAGTAAAAATGAAATCTGCAAGGCATGTGTTCTGTAGTTTGATCCCCCTGTCAGCTGTGGTGGTTTCTGTTACCTAGAAGCTCCTTTAACACTGATGCCTCCTTAACTGAAGCCAAGAAGTATTATCATCACATTACTTTGTGCATTTTTTCCAAGAAAAACTTCCTGTTGTAGTTGCCAACCTTGCTGAGATACTCCTTGCCCATATCCTGATGAGTTGATGTGATGAGGAGTCCAGCAGTCACCATCTCTGGGGCAGGAGAGTGGTGTGTGACCTGGAAGGTGATGGAGAGCAAGGCAAGGGCAGGGTGGGAAGGGTGTGGGTCCGTCTGTGTTGCTCTTGATGTGGGAGGGTAGAGGTTTGTTGGCTGCATGTAGGGAGCTGGACTGTCAGGAGAAACAACAGGGAGAGTGGCTCAATATGTTTTTCTTGGATCTGTGTCTTCTGATCGGCAGTTTTTATTTGTCCTGAACATTACTGAGGATACTGGACTTGTATTCCTGAAGATATGACAGTGTTTGTTGGGCCTTTAAATTACAGCAGTTTACTTTTAGTCTTAACATTAATGAAATTTTCTCTCTGGGGAGAACTTGGATGGTGAGAGTAAAGAACTTTTAAAGCTGAACCTCACACGTCTGTTGATATATGGAGATTAATGTCCTCACAGGAAAATTCTGAAGCTGTAATCCAAAGAGCTTGGGGAATATAGTTTAGATCTAACTATTCAAGAAAAGTCAAAGTTAAGATGGAAATGGTGTCCAGCCCCAGCGTGCTCTTGGTAGAGGGTAGCAATTAAAGAATGAGAATGGGTCTCAGCCCATGAGCTGTTGGGCAGTGTGCCCTAACGTTGGCATCACTCCTATCTATAAATATTCTTGTCTTGGCTTTCTGTGGGATTTGACTGAGAGATGCTTGGTTGTTGTTTAGTCTGCACTCAAGTGTGGAAAGCAGCCAGTTTGAGTTAAACATAGAGCGGCTTGTTAGGGTAAACTAGAGTTGTGCCAAGCCTCCTGTCTGATGGCGTCAGGAAGGCAGTTGTTTCAGCTGCCATTCACTGGTGGTCTTGTTGAAGATGATGTGTTTCCAAATCACTGTATGGTCATGGAGATGCCAGGGTTTGGGAAACTTGGACCTGTGCTTTTTGCCTGGTGTGCATTAAGCGGCGGTATGAGCGCTCCTTGCTACAGAGAGTGGCTCTTTAGTTTGCAGGCAGAGTGCTGGAATTTGGGAGGACCGTGGCCCACAGATTGGTACTGCTCTCCTTCAGACAAGCCTCTGACTTCCTTGGGTCACACTTCTCTGTTTTATGGAATCTGGGTGATACCTTTTAACCACCTGGTTGGATCAGTCTGTTTGCAATGCACTGTACAGGCTCTGCTGCTGAGCGTCCTGGGAGCCCCACGTGGATGAACTGGCACTGTGCTGCCAGCTTTTACTTATCTGTAATGTGTAATAACTCTATCTTAGGTACAAACCATCTTTGCATGCATATGACCAACAGAACAGTTTATTTCTGAAAAACAGCTTAGCTGTTCCTGCTCCTTGCTGCTTCTGACCTGGGAAGCCTTGTCCAGGCCTGAATTAGAGCTTCTTTAGGCTTGTTTGTGCCTCTGACGACACTTATGCAGATTGTAGCCTTCACTATAATGCCAAGTATGAAGCAACATCTTGCAAAGAGTTATTTTTACCCAGCTAATTACAACATTTCGAGTAAAAACTAAGTTTCATACCTGCTAAATTTAATTTTTGACTCCTATTAGCCCAGGCAGCAAATCCTCTGAAACTATATTACTGCAGCTTCTGAAAAAAGCATTTTGCTTCTCTGTTCACCCTGTTCATAGGTTGCTTAGGTTGTGGTGGTGATGTCAGGCACTTTGTCATCTATGTACAAACTTCTGCTGGATGGCAGCTCTGAAGAGCTGGTTTGGAGACATGCTGTGCTTTCTTCTAGTTAGTATGACCTGAATTTTCCCCTCCTCACAGGTCTTAAAGGGGGCCTTATAAATTATTTGTTAAATACCTCTCTGTTAACCTTCTTGAAAGATTAGCAGTGAATAAAATCTGTTGACTTGGAGATGATGACTCAAATTCTTCTGTGCTGCCTCTTTTCTTTTTGGGTGCACTGTGTAGGTAGCCTATGAAATTTGACTTCTGCAAGCATTTCAGGGAGCTTGAAGATTAAAATGTGTGCACAGGATAAGAAATGCAGGGACCAAATTTCTTATCTGCTGGGGCAGGTGGTGTTTGTGTATTCTTTTTCAGGCTGTTTTTAAGAGTGTGAAAGGTGATGTCCCCATTGAATAAAATGTAGGGCTGGAGCTGAGGAATCCAGGTTTCTGTTCTGGCTTTTACATGTTTCTGCAGTTACCTGCATGGGCTTCCAGTCTGTTACAGTCACCATCCTGCATTATGAAACATTGAGTTGCCTTGGAATGCTGAATAAATATAATTTGAACATTTGTGTCAGGAAGCCAACATACTATCAAATAATTTTATATTAAAGCTTAGCTGTCTGAGCAAGCAGGTAGGTCCCACAGTGCCTTCTCAGTCTCTGCCTAGCTTATGTCAATAGCAATTCACATCTGTGTTCCATTAGTGCTGGGCTGAAGTTGCAGGGTTACACTGGTGTGACAGCAGTTAGAATTGTTGGGGAGCAAGCAGAGTTGTATTTGAGCTGTCTTAATTTCTAAATTGAGATGCAATAGGTTCTTCCAGGATTTGCCATCTTATGCTATTGAAAGGCAGTTAAAGACTGAGTAAATGATTGCTTTTTAAAATAAAAGAACGTGCCAAAACACATATACTGAGTTGCAGGGCCCTTCCATACAAGCATTTATTTTTTTCTTTTAGAGTGTTTTTCCACTTCCCTTGATTTGCAGAGACCTTTGTAGCATCCTGGTGTAAATGCAGACCTCTTGGCAGTGAATTTATGCACTTTAATTCTGTTCGCTTTTCATAGTTCCTTTGCATGGAGATGTTTAGGAGTGGCTCACAAACCACCAGGTGGTCCAGGGCTGGAGGTGGAAGCCCACTGTTTTAGGCAGGTTTTCTCAAGTACCTCAGTGGTCCTCTAGTTCTACTAAACCAAAAAGTGTCAGTATGGAGAGAATGGGGTAGGTGAAAGGAGAAGAGAGGATGCTCTCTTAGTATGTTGTTATGAGGCGATCAACATACACATCTCTGCCAGGTCCTAGGGTTTTAAAAGTGTTTGATTATTAGAGTATTGAAAAGGTCATAATGCAGCAGTGTGCAAACATGTAGCAAGTCATGTGCTCATGCCAAAATCTATTGCTGCACATTTCCAAGTCCTGGATTTATTATTAGAGAAGGTGGACTTAGAATGAACTCTAAAAGATGCCTTACGGGAGGAAGCCAAATACTTGAGGACTTTGAGAAGTACAGGAGGGAGCTGCTGCTGTGCCACACACACAAAGTTCAAAGTCCTCCTCTTAAGGATGTTCTATTCTTTTGACTGCTTTATTTTGTGTGCTCTTGACAGGGCAGAGAATTTACTGATGGAGGAAGCTAAAAACTACTTTCACAAATTCACTGTAGCATTTTGTATGAATGTGCCAGTGTGTAAATTTACCTTTTTTCCCCCAAATTTCCCTACCTGGTAAGATGTGGGAAGTGTGTCATCTAAGTCCTATTTTCTCCTTTTTGGCACCTTTAAAATAAGATATTGTGCATGATTTACATAAAAGTGGTATCAAAATTGGAGCAATTAAAGGTTTTTTACTTCAGTTTTTACTCTAGGAAAATTGTCAATGCCCACTGAGTAGCCAGCACGGAGACATGTAATGGAGGAGCAAGTAGAGATGTCACATTGAGTTGTTTACATGTAGTACATTTGAAACCATTTCTTTCTTCCATGTCTCTGAAGTTGGTGCTCACCAACCTGAACTGGCTAGCAGCAAAAGTCCTGAGCAGTTAACAGGCTGCCAGGGTTAACAGAATGCTAGGGGTTGGAAGGGCTCTCCAGAGACTGAGTCCTACCCCTCTGCAAAGCAGCACCACTGAGGGCAGGTCACACAAGAATGTGTCCAGAAGTGTTTTGAAGATCTTTAGTGAAGGAGACTCCACAATCTTTCTGGGCAGCCTTTTCCAGTGCTGCATCACCCTCAGCAAAGAAACTTTTTCTGATGTTGAGGTGAAGTTTCCTGTGATTGAGTCTATGTCCATTGCCCCTTGTACTGTCTCTGGGTATCACTGAAGAGAGACTGAATTCATCCTCCTGACAGCCACCCTTTGGGTATTTGTAGACTTTGATAAGGTCCCCTCTCAGCCTTCTCTTCTCCAGACTAAATAGCCCCAGGGCTCTCAGTCTTTCCTTGTAAGAGAGATGCTTCAGTCCCTTAGTCATCCCTCTTAGTTCTCCATTGGGCTCTCTCCAGTACTTCCCTGATACATACATTTGGCTTTTCTTGTTGGCTTCATTTCTAACTTCTTAACCTTCTAAAGAACTTTTGAAGGTCTCTCAAACAGTGCATTGCTACAAGCTGTGTCTTGGGAAGCATAATGTGAATTACATGTTATCATCTTGCATGGACTGAAGTTTATTGCATGCTACTGTCCTACAGATGTGGAAGTTTTCTGTATGCTTTCCATCTTCTTTGTACCCTGTGGTGTATTTGTTTTATAGTAATTGTGGATTTCAACCTCTGTTTTACAGCTCTCAGCATATTAATTTTCTTTGTAGAGAAAGCAAGGACCCATTGGTTTAATAAAAACACTTTCAATAATTACACACACTAATGCAGTTCCTTTTATTGTGGCATTAATGATACATAACCCCCATGGAATTTGTCAGGCTCAGTCAACCATAAAAATAAACTGAGGAGCTGTGATTTTTAGCAGAAGGTTTTGAAATGTGAACAAAGTCAGGAATGACTTATTACAAATCAGAGTTCTCTGCAGAGTTACTATAAATCCTCTCTTCCTTCTAATACATAAAATCACCTTGTGGCTTGTGTGTGAACATTTCTGAATGGTATCCTCATCTGTTGGGTCTTTCTGCTGGTGACATTACTTCAGAAATGGCTTTTTTGTACATGTGTGCACTTGCAGTGGGTGAGCAAGGTCAAATGAGGGGAGTCGGGTTTTTAACAATCATTTATCTGTGGTGTTTTTGATGGGTGGCAAAGAGAGTGTGAGAATACAAAATAACAGCCTAAGAGTGCAGGTCTTTTGTTAGGTGCCATAGGAAGAGCATCTTTCCTTCTTGTCAAAGGCACCTGCTGGATGTGTTGAGAGACTGTACTCATTCCTTTGAGTCAGTTTCTTTCACAACTGTGCTGTGTTGATGCCCTATAATGAGCAGCAGCCCTGTGCTGCTCCTTCATATAAAACAGCAATGCAACATGGACCTGCTTGCTCTGAGGTTTCTGTTGGTGATTTCTTTTTTTCTTTTTAGGCCTTGGTCTATGACAAGAAATTGAGCATTTAGCTGGCAGTGGTACATGCCAACAATCATAGAATGGTAAGGTTGGAAGGCATCTCAAGGATCATCTAGTTCCAACCCCCTGCCATAGGCAATGTTGGCTTCTGCCAAGGATTTGGACATGTTCAGTCTAGCTTTGAAATTAACATAGTTACAGTAAATGTAGAACAAGAGACTTGGAGATTTGAGAGAAAAACTTATTGTGTGGGTGACCAAAGCTATTGCTTGTGTAAGGCCTCCAGACATGATTGGTTCCTGGAGGTCATGATTTGCAGCAACACTGCAGCCATTAACCTCCCCATTGTGGTGTGCTGGAGCCACCTCTCACTGCAGATAGCTGCTGGATTTGAGGACAAGCAGGCTTCTGCCATTTGCCTCTCCCTGTTCTGCTTTGCAACGCAGGGAACTTGTTTGTGATCCCCACAATGCTGTGGCTGTGCAACCTGTTTGCTGCTGCAGATGGCATCACTGTAGGGACCTGAACTGGGGAGCACTGGGAAATGCAGCTGCTGCAAGAAAGATCATAGTTGTTTTGTTGAGGAGGGTGAACAGAATAGTTACTCCCTGTGCATCAGTTCCTGAGGTGAGATGTTAATGCTAATTTGTACGACTCAAATGCCCTCATGCTACAGGCTGCCTTGTCCTGTTGCTTTGGTTTGCCAGGCAGCATTTGTCTCAACTGTAATATTTCTCAGTGTGAAATCGAGTTATTTTTGGGGGGGAAACAGTTGGGCCAGAGGTAAGCAAGAGAGAGAAAAGTTCAATTTGGTGAGCTTTGATGAATATTGTATTGCTCCTTGTGGCCTGAAGCGAACATCGTTCAGCTTAGTAAGTCTCATTCAAGTGGATCAAGTGGAGTGTGGTTCAGTTTCCTGTTTTCTTCTTGTAGAGACAGAGTTCAATGTGTCAAACTACATCTACATTTAGGGCAACACTCCTAGAATAAAAAGTATTTTCTTTTCCTTTGGACATTCAAACATTTCATGGTTATCTTGCTTTTGTGCACTGCTGTACAATAAGCAGCTTTCACCCTGGATTGCTCAGCAAATTCCTATTATTAAATCACTACAGTGAGATTAGAATCTATTTTCTAACTGAATTTCTCTCTGTAGAACTTGTTTTATGTTTTGATACAGCCCTTATTTTAAGATGAAAGAGTAGTTGCCTTTTACCTTATTAACAAAGACCTAATAATAGCAGAGTCAGTGCTGGGTGGTGATAGTAATTGGCAAAACCTTTCAGCAGATACAAAAGTATCTGTGAATTGTGAGATGAAACTCCCACTTTCTTTTGGAACATGATGGGTGGGCATAGTATTTCCAGGGAGACTGAGCAATAGGAAGTGGGGAAAAGGTGTGTTAGTAACCTGTGGAAAGCCTTTCATGGAAACTTCCTGATCTCCTAATGCATATCATAATTGATACGTTAACATTTCTGGTTTCAGGCTTTTTGCTATTGCCATTTTGTGCTGTGTTTGTCTGACAGTTGAAATCCATCTAGGAGAGATGGAGGCATGCAGAAGGGCTGTGTGACTACTCTGCATCAGAGGGATTTCCATTTGGCTTGCTCGAAAGACTTTTCAGTGTTCTTGAAATTCCTGTTTCTCTGTGATAAGACAGTTGTGCTTGTTCTTTGCTACAGGGGTGCTGAGACTCTGGAATAGGCTGCCCAGGGAGGCTGTGGCTGTCTCCTGCCTGTGGGTATTTAAGGCCAGGTTGAAGAGGTGTCCCTGCTCACGGTGGGGAGGTTGGAGTAGATGATCTCTGAGGTCCCTTCTAACCTAAGGCATTTTAAGATTCATTCTGTGGTGCTGTGAAAATGGATACAGAGGACTTCTCCACACATGTTTGTGGTTATTTCTTACCTTTAAACATCATTGTTCTGGAATAGGATGGCTGCTTAGATTCTTCTTAACTTTATCTGTAAAGTGGAAACAGTAAAATAAAACCAAAAGCAAATATTTTTTTCTAGAGCAAGCGTGTCACACAAAGAACTATTCACAAACTCCTGTTGAGCTTTAAGTGGACTCCTGTGTCAAATCTGAGCAATAAAGAGCTTGCCTACAGATGAAGGTTCATCAGTTTTCTCCAAGTAAATGAAGCCATTTGTATGTTTGATTGCTTTGGGATTGAAATATCAGATTGTTCTGTGGGAAGGGGGGCAGAAATTACACGCTCAAAATGGAGAGGTTCTGGGATCTGCAATACACAGTGGGCCTGCTTTCAGGAAATTCTTGGTTATGAGAGCAATTGTTTGCTGCAAATCGAGCAGCCCTCGTGGTAAATTATAACCACCTCTTTCTTTTATAGTTTGCCCTTCTCTCTCCCTCCTCTCTCATTTCAAAGTCTTAGCTGTAATACAGGAACAAACTCTTACTGGTTTATGCACATGATGTGAGCTACTGTAACTTTTGGAGACTGTCTTTGTGGAAGGAGGATTCTCTGTCAGTGCAAGACAAATGTGAAACAAGCCAGTTCACTGCATTGGTGTATGTGAGCTCACCACGATTCTGGTTTGTACCAGTAATGCCTTACTCCTCTTGCTTTGTTGCTTGCCATGTGTGAGGTCTGGGGAAACCCCACAAGCTCTAACTGGTGAAAATATCTTTTGCTGTCTCTGCAGGCAGTTCTACCTTTGGATCTGCTTTTCTTCAGTGTATACTCTGATGCAGTGACACGGTTTCTAATTACCAGTGTTTCGGGGTTGGATGTTGCTGCTCCAAGTCCTTAAACTGTTCCTTTCTCTTCCTCCAAGAAACTTGGAGTGAAGGAGTCAGGCATAGCTGTGAGCAGGCTCATCTCACACGAGACTTCACCTAGGGATATGAGGAGACATGGAGAGAGATGTCCATATTTTCCCCTGAAGAACTTCAGGACCCAGCACTATGTCATGTGCTGTTTTCTGAGGAGTAGGAGAGGTGTGTGCATGGTCTGCAATCAAACCCATCATGTCTTACTGCCAGAGCCCCTTAACTCAACTCCAGTCTTTCAGATTTGTTTCTAGGAATCCTTGAGGAACATCTATAGTTCTTAAAAAACCGACTTCAAAAATTATTACTGATGTGTAATATCTAGGAAGTATTGGGGAAATATTGCTAACATCATTGCTTATGAGCTTCTGAGATCCAGTTTGCATTTCTTTAATTTAATTTGGATTTTCCCTGTTTGGCTTATTAAAGTCCCTGAGAGAGATGCACATCAAAATTAATTATATCAATGCTTAAATTGCTTAAGTAACTTGGAGAACTCAGTGTCAAGTAAGTTGTACGATGCTGCTTAGATAATATGCTTATGTTTCATAAAATGAGATGAGATAAACCTTACAGATTCTCATTCAAGATGACTCTCAGAGAAGCAGGACCATGGAAATGACTATTGTATGTGTAGTTGAATTGTCTTTTGGTAAATGTAGTTCCTTGTGGTTGGAATCTGTTTAATAAAAGGTAGGTAGGCACTGTAATAAAACTTAATAGTCATAGCCTAGTGGCTGTGGAAAAGGTTTTCTGTGGAAAAGGTGATGGAACAAATGGTGATATTTCAGCTCACTGTTAAAGAGCTGCTCACAAAAGCTAATTTCAGGTCTCCTCTTCCAATAGCCTTTAAAGTGTGTGTATATATACAACTACTACAGTTGTCAGGTGTTAAGAGTTTTGCTGAACCTGTTTTCAGCAATTTTTAGTTTCATCTTGAGTGAGAATTGGAGTTTTTCAAGACTACTATGCTGCTGTGGGAAAATGGTGACAGGACAAGGGACGATGGTTTGAAATGAGAGCAGATTTAGACTGGATGTTAGGAACAGGTTCTGCACCATGGGAGTGGTGGAACACTGCAACAGGTTGCCCAGGGAGGTATTTGAGGCTCCATGTCTGAAGCTATTCAGAGTCAGGCTGGACATGACTCTGAGCAACCTGCTCTAGTGGAGGATGTCCTTGCTGACTGCAGGGAAGATTGGACTAGATTTCCTTTGGAGATGCCTTCCAACCCAACCCATTCCATGATTTAATACAATGGAAGCCAGAACCACTTAGAAAACAGAACGTCAGTGTTACGATTCTGCTGTTTTATTTTTAATCTAAATAGTTAAGGGCTGAAAATTGATTTATCACTTTGGAGACCAGGAGAAAATACTTGATCCTCCTGCCATTGTGTGACAGCAAAACTTAACTCTCTCACAGGAGTAGGTGCCTCCCTTCCTCTCAACGTAGCTTGAAGTGCAGAGTAACCTATCAAAATTCAAAGCAGCTCTTTATCATTCTTGACAGTGTTTCCATTGTGCACTGAGACTTTTCAGAAAGGGCAAGAGACTCTTCTTGGAGGAGGAGTGAAGTGAGTGCTCTGCGTTCCAGGGGTAACTGGACCTCTGAAAGAAACCTGTATAATTCCTCTGCATTAGGAGAAATGAGGTTGAACAGAATTCCCTTGCACTGTTACAGAACCAGGAATGACTACATTAAAATGCAAATATTGTGAACTTGTAAGTTCCTCCAAATGACTGCTGCACCTGGCTGGCTATTCCAGTTCTCACACTGTCAGAAGCTATTACCCTGGCTTCTTTCAGTGTTTCTGCAAACCAGAAAGAGCCTGCAGTGCAGTGGGAAAAATACTTTGTTGGTAGAAATAAATAACCTTTAAATTTTGAAAATAGATGGCAGCGAAGTCTTTAGAACTGAATAAGGCTCCTAAGGTTATTCCTGAGGTTGCCGCAGATGCTGGATGTCCAGGCTCCCTTGGAATCTATTTTGGGGCTTCATGGAACAGTTTGACACATTGCAGTAGAAATGAAAATGAGAAAAACTTGTTAGATTTGCCACTTGCTTTGTGGTGCACTGCTTGAAATGAGCAGTTATGGGCAGGTCTGAACAAGTGTCATAAATAACCCTAAACACAAGAGCCTGGATTTAGGTGTTTTTCAAAGTACTTGTATAAAAGGTCTGTCCTATAAGGGTATGTTTAATTTTGCCTGAAAGAACCAAACACAGCGACAGCGTTTGTGGCTTAGGATGTCCCTGAGATGCAGGTGGCTGGAGAATGCAGATAGAGGAAGTAGTTTTGCCTTATTCTTTTGGCATCTGTTGCTGAAAGTTGTTGGAGGCAGAATCCTGGGATGGACGGATCAAGTGCAGCTGTCTGTTTGGGTGGGTGTCAGCTTTTTGCGGGAGGTGCTTGGTTTCTTTGGATTCTTTTTGGTGTTTTGGTGCTATTTTTAATCCCACACCCCCCATTTTAATTTACTTAGTAAATGCCTGGTTTTCTAGAACCATTTGAGAATTGCTTTCCCACATGGACCTTGCCGTATCTTTTTAGTGTATGTAGAAGGTATCAGTGGACTTACCTGCTGCTGAGTGCTTCTGTGTAGTTGATGTGTTTTAGTGCCATTTTTATGTGCATGCTACCTCAGGAGGTAAGTCCATCATCAAACAGTGTTCATCCCACTGGATGACTTGAGAAAGTAAAGATGTTCAGAGAAACCCTTTGGAGACCACTAACTCAGGCAGCTGGTGGCTGGGACAGGAGTGATAGAGGCTGCCTGGCACCAGTCCCTGAGAGCCAGTTATGGAGGAACTGGCACAATACCATCCTCTCCACCTCTGAAGTTTGAGAGACAGAACTTTCAGCGCAGCTCTTCTCCTACTGGACTTGTAGGAGAGGTGAAATCTCACTGATCTTTCCTTTCCACATTTTCCCACCACTTAAATGTGCAGAAAATCTTTCCTTTTCATTTTCTTCACTGTCACACTGTGGCTCTGTATTTTGCAATTATTATGCAGAGTAGATTGTGCTGTCTAATTATAGGCAAACCTAGTTAAAATAGGCACTCTTTGTACAGGAGTGTGTCAGCCGTGGTGCTTTTTGTTCCTATTGATTTTTTTTTCTTTAGCTGCAGCAGGAAAGAGATGTGAAAGGTGCCTGCTTTTGTTTAGCGCTTCTAGATTTATCTATCACATCATAAATCTTACTTGCTGTGAATTAAGTGTGCACTGAAATGACATTACCTGCTTGATTTAGTGTGTATAATTTCAGATATAATATTTAAGGTAATACTATAAATCTTTTTCTAAGGAGAAATTGTTCACTCATTTATCATTATTTTGATATATATATAAAAAAATAATAATATTTCCTGCATCTCTTTAGTGGCATAGTTAAGATAGTTCAACACAGAAAAAAAAAACAACACACCAAACCCAAAGCCTAAACCTAATTCAGTAATCAAAGGAGGTTAACCTGATTTTCCCACAAAAGCCTAGAAAAGTAGGGGAAATATTTTTTTTTCCATTCCATTTTCACTTCTAACTTATCTTCTAAACATCAGACGAATAACTTCTTGCCATGTTCAGTGTGTTTCATTTGAGTTCTGACAGTAATAACTGTGTTTTGTTTGGCTGTCAGGGGCCCTGGAAGATGGACAGATAATGTGCTCGTTCTCTGTCCAGTGAGAAGAGAATACATTAGCTGCCTAAAATGATAGGGAGAGAATGAAAGCTAGTTAGGCTGATTTTAAGGAAAATAAAAGCAATATATTTATTAACAGTGGTGCACTGCTGTTGGTTAGATGGGCACTGGTGATTCTTTGGGGATTATATAAAACAAGGCAAACCAAAGACTGCCATGGCTTGTTGTGAGTGCAGACATCTGCTCGTTCTGGTGATGCCTCACTTCAGAGGCATCACTTCAGATGCTTCACGGTTTTCTCTACTTGCAGAGGTCTGAAGCCTTCTCTGTCCGTGGTGTAGGAGATTTAAACTGTAATGAGAAGTCTGCAGTGAAGTTTAGCCTTTAGCAGGGAAATGCACTTTCTGGGACATCTGGTGTAGAGAAACTGACTGATTCAAGCCCAGCGTGGCGTGTAACAAGTGGTAACTGCGTAGGCATCCTGAGCCTGTTCAGCGTGCTGCAAACTCTGAAGAGCCTGACGTGGGGATGAGGAATAATGCATCCTGAGACTCCAAGAGGATCTGGCATATGTGCGGAGGCGTGCAGAAACTCGAGCAGTTACGTTTCAGGGCTGTGGCTGCCTCTCCATGGTGGGCACAGCACCGTAGCAGTAAGGCAGGCATGACCTCCTTGCACTCCCTGGGTGGTGGCACACAGGGCATGCAGTCTACATTTGTTTACTCTGTCTTGTGTTGTTTTTTCACTTTCCACTTGCAGAATGTCAGAATATCTTCCTGGTTTCTTGCCTGGTGGCAGTGGCATGGGGAAAGGATTTGCTGCTCATGTTTAATAATAAAATATCTGCTTGGTTTGCTGCTTGTCACTCTAAGCTGCCAGAATCTGTTCTCTACCTCAGTCACCTCATTAATCTAATATTTTTTAGGCTAATTAGTCTAACACTAAGTCTTCAGCAGGAAATAGGCTGTGCATAGGATGGTGAAGGGCATGAAAAGGTTCAGATTTGACAACAGCAGCGCAGGTAAGTAGATGGATCATCACTGTACCGTGAGGGCGATGGCAGGCTGGAGCAGGCTGCTCAGAGAGGCTTCTCTGAGACCTTCAAAACCCACCTGGATGTGTTCCTGTGTGACCCTTCTCAACGATCTCTAGAGGTCGTTCCAACCCCTCACATTCTGTGGTTAATAATGGACAGCCAGCTCTGGAATCCTGCCTGTGAACAGCTGTCCACTTTTGCAGTCCCTTAGGTCTCCCAAAGGCCTTTGGTGGCAGCTCTGCCCCAGTTAAGGTGAGAAATTCTTTCCTGGTTGCTTGTCAGAGCGTAACAGGGATGCTGAGTGGGGCTGCTCAGTGGGGAAAGCAAAGCTATACTTGGTTGCTTTACTAGGTTGTGTCTAAAGTAACCTGCAAACAAAAACTGGGCTGTGTTGCTTTTAAATGCCTGGGAGGGGCAGTTTCAGCCAAGAGCAGCACAGGGCTCAGTAGTTAAAAACCAGATCATCAATTTATTCTGTGCTTGGGGACAGTTCCAGGGAAACTGGGGCAGGCAGCCCCTTATTATTTTGAGCTTTTGTCTAGACTGCATATCGTTCCCCAGGGTTAGTACCTCTTGGGGCCACGCTAGCATCTGCAGGTGATCTGTGGTTATGGTTACGTATGTCACGTTTGTGGTT
This sequence comes from Semnornis frantzii, assembly GCA_013399775.1. Taxonomy (NCBI): domain Eukaryota; kingdom Metazoa; phylum Chordata; class Aves; order Piciformes; family Ramphastidae; genus Semnornis; species Semnornis frantzii. The sequence goes on along the minus strand of VWYK01126466.1, from coordinate 15,473 downwards.
TTGAGCATCATGAGTACTTGTAACAGGAATTTTCCCTAACTTGCTTTCTGTCTTTTAATTACAATGGTTCTGTAGCTTTCCACACAGTCTTGTGTGACACCATTAAACACTTGACTGATTGCCTGCCTGGCTAATGTAGCTGGACACTTGTCAAGATCTTTTTGTTTATGTAAGAGTAAAGATGTCTGACTACCCAAATTTTTGTCTGCAGCCTGTTCATTTCTTACTTGAGCACAGTCAACTCTCATTAGATTGCTGAGTCAAAGATGTGAGAATGGCCCTGTTGTGTCATTTTAATGCAGTTTGGGCTGGAGCTTCAAAATCAAAGTGGGATCGTAGAATGCATGGCGTCATGAGCTCCTTGTAACCTCTTGTTTCTTGCTTTCCAATTAACCTAAAAACACGAACCTTACTCTGGAAGGACATGGTGAGTGCTCAGACAGCCACTGCAGCCTCCTAAATTACTTTGTTGTAGCCTTTTAGTCAGTTGTTCCTTTAGTTAGGCCGTGTGGAGAAGATGATGCACAGCAGTTATGTTACTGTGGTTGTTCCACTTCGAACATATGTTCTGTAGTTCTAATATTCCTTATATGTTATGATGATATTTGATGGCAGTTCTTGTACTCGTTAGCATCCAATAGCTTAATAATTGGAGTGCAGCTAAATTTTTTTTTTTTTTAATCTACTCTTCTCCATCTTTCAAGTACTTCTGCAGTGCAGCATTTATGTTGCCTAGTTGTAGACATCCGATGTGCGCTATAGCTGTGCTGCTGCCCTCATGTCAATAGCTGCACCCTCCAGAGAGCCACTCAGCATCAGGGACACTGAATTCCCTGCTGCTATGCAGAGACCAGCTCCTCAAAACAAGATCCTAAGATCAATGTCTGAAATGAAGCAGTGCTTCTCCAGGAAAAACTAAAAAATTACTGAAAGATAAAGTTCAGTCAGGTTTTTTTATGGTTCAGTCTTAAGGTCAATTTGCAAAGCGAAGTCTGCCGCGTGACAGGATCTAAACAGAACAGGCTGAGTGTGTGGAAGCCTGTTTGGTGCACAGGTTGTAGGAAATATGTCTGGCTGCTGAATAGGTGCCAAGCAATTTAGTACTTGGTGCTCTTTGCTGGTTAGCTGTTAACACTCCTGCAAAATCCCAGGCTTTGGGGTAGCAGGAAAACATCTTAAAGAGTCTATGTGAAGTGCTACTCTGGCATTGGTAACTACTTTCTGGCAGGAGTAATAGATGTGTCTCCCTGAAGCCTGAACATAGTTACAACTTTAAAGATAAAAGTATGTGAAACCTTTAGTTCATAGCCACCAGCAGTAAGTGCCTATTGCAGGGAAATGACTTAACACAGAAAATAATATTTTATGCATAGTTTCTGTTTTCTTATTTGATGAATGAGGGTGGAGTGAGTTGCAGTTCTGTTCTGTTTTTTTTTTTTTTTTTTTAACCAACCAATTCCCATATTTGGGGAGAGAAGAGTAGATAAATTATACATTGATCTGATTGTTTAACTCAAATTTGAGCATTGGTCTTAAATTATTTTATCACCAGAGGGAGTAAAAAATGAGAGATGATCCAAAGTCAGCCATTTAGGGATTAGAGGGAGGAAGAAGCAGAAGCATCCCTTCAGGTTCTGCCACCGAGTGCCTTTTGTCAGCTCTGAAACTTGTACCCTTCCCTTATTTGATTGTGCTCTGCAGGTAAACCTTGCAAAAGGAATTTAGAGCTCTGTCAGCTCCGTTTGAGCTATTTCTGCCTGACACATTGCATGTAAGCTGTACTGCACTTCTTATGAACCAACTGGACAGCAAAAACGTTTCTTAGGTTGATGCTATAAAGAAAAAAAATATCTGGTTGAATATGTGTTTCTGGAGAGAATTAATTACAACTTGAATGCCTTTAATTTATTATTTTTAAAATCATGGCAACCTTTTGAATTATAAAATCTATGAGAATCTTACATTGAAGTTTTTTTTTAACTTTTGCTGTATTTATAACAAGATTTTATTAAAAATTAAGCAGTTTGGGCAAGTCTGGTAAAATTAAATTTTTAATTGGATTCCAGTAGTTCTGTAGGCACAGGTTTTGGTTTATTCCATACTATTGGATTTCTGACATCAAAGTGAATGCAGTGAAACATCAAATATGCTGTTAAATATATTTAATTGGGTTGTCTCTCAGTTTAGTTTTATGTCACAGAGTTTAGGAAGTGTTTTAAAATAACATTGGAATTGTAGCCAAACATGAAAGCTCAAATTCAAGGCTTTCTCCTGGGAAATATTTCTTGGAAGGTGAATGGAAAAGTACTTTGCCTTTAAGTGGGATTTATAAGAATCACTGAAGTGTAAATTAGATTCCAATGTACTTCCAATGCAATATTTAGAGCAGCCTATACTGAACTGTTTATTGCTTTTGCTCACAGGCCTCAAAAGTTATTTTTGCTTTGTTACGGAGGGGCTCGGTGAGTGGTGCAAGCTGTTCTGTGCTTTCAGAGGAGAAGATGTTTTGCATTTCCTCACTCCCTCTTCCTTGTGGTTTTCCACTTGTGTGCAGTCAGCTCCTTGTACAAACCATACGTGTCCTTCTGGCCGGAGCATGTAGCATGGTCCCAGGACCTGCTTTGGGAAGCACGGAGCCTGTGTTGCATGGAGGTGCTCTGTGCCAGGAAGTGAGCTCTATTCTTGCTCAGAAGAGCAGTGCAAAACCCCAAACTGAGTTCTTACAAGCACTGGCGCTCATGCACCTGGTGCTTTGGCTCTGCATTGAGTCACTTCAGGGCCATGGTTTCTTCTCCAAGTTAGAGTAGTTCAGCCAGCTGCTCCTTACTGTAGACATTTGGATACTCCAGGAAGTCTCTTTACTAAAGCTTCAGTTGCAGGGATGTGAGTGAAGTGAGACCAGCACATAAATAACCCCAAGTGGAGCTGGAGTTTGCTTGTGGGAAGGACTGTTGGAAGACCAAAGTGGTGCTGCTCAGTTATTTTCTCAGAGGATACTTCCCATACCAAAACCTTAATGGGATCCGTCTGGGCATCTGCGGTGTACAATTTGCTAAATTAGATCTGATGGGATATAGCTGATAACAGACCCAAAATAAACTCATAAACTAAACTTCCTTCAGAATAAAAATGAGTATAAAAATGGGTAGAAAGATTGCAGCTTTCCGGCAGTGGTGGGGGAGTGAGGGAGGAGTAGCTGCAGTAGTTTTTTTTGGGATGGAATTAAGTGGCCTCAAAAGAAACAACTGATATACCTGCTCCTCAGCACAAGTTATTCCCTGACTTTCAGCTATAAATTAATGACTGCTAAATCCCACCAAGGAGGGGGAGGCCTGCTTTGAAAGTGCTGACTCTGAGATACACCTCTGTTATCCCCTCTGTGCTGGCAGCGTGTGGGAAGGTGAGGCATGCGCTTTAATCCCAGTGTTGCAGCCACTCTATGGTCATTCTATGCTGGTTCTGAAACCCTCCCACAGCCATGAGTCTTCCCTTTGCCTGGGCATCACTGCCTTCTGCTCCTGCCCTGGAGTCCCTTGTTACCTTTTGTCCTGGTTTGAGTCAGAACAGCACTAATTCTGTTCAGTGATTTTCCTTTGTAACTCAGTCTCTAAGTGCCTGCACTTTCTGCAATCAAGCGTGTTTGGGCAGACAGTGTGATGGTTTCTGCTTCCAGCAGTGACAGTGATGATGCTTCTAGCTGGCACCAAGGACTGGTGTGCAGACCAAGGTCATTGCTACATCTTGTGTACCATGCTGGGGGTGCAGGGTAAAAGGCTGCACCTGTGGGGAGGAGCGGATGGGGCAGGTGACCCTAAACTGACCAAGGAAGGATTCTGTCCCCATGTCCTATCCAGTATAAAGTTGAGGGGTGACAGTGGTCAAACCTCTTCTTCCCTGGCCGGTGTCTGAGGAGGACTCTGTTCTGCTTTCGATCTGTATGTTTGTGAATCCATTTCCAGAATCCAGCTCTTGAATCCTAGCTCCTATCTGCCACCAAGCCCTGTCTGGGGCTTCCCAGTGCCTGCCCACAGTATCAGTGGTGATGACAATGTTATTGCCACCAGGAAGGTTGGGCTCAGCATTGCTGTTGCATATATTTGTATGTATGTTACTGTTTTCATGTATGTATGTTGTTATTTTTATGAAAGCTGGTTTAGCTTTCCAGTTCGTTGTCTCCCTTATTCCGTTTCTCTTCTCCTTTGACTGTCACTTGTTTGGTGACTAGCTCAGCCCTAACCCTGGAGAACCATCATTGCACAAGCTTCTAGAAGAAAGAAGTTGATGATGTGTCCGCTGAGTGCTGCGTGGAGCCGCGTACGATGCATCTGTGTTTTGTACAGATGCTTGCACTCTTTTTCCCTGACGTAAATGCACATGTGTGCTTGGTTTCCACTCTGCTCTGAGTGAGGATGCACTCTTCCAACAGGCATCTGAGAGCATAAGATATCTGTATCAAATAATGCTAAGCTATCGGTGCCAAATTAGAAGTGACATGTGTGATAAATCTCTTTTAATCGTGTTCCACTACACTGCAGCTTCTCTTTCCTCTCCGTTTCCTCCCCCCATTCTTTTCCTCCAATCTCTTCATTATATCTGAATGCAAAGGGATGACTGAGACAGTCCAGGCAGTGTTTGCCTTCCTGGTGAAATTATTTCTCTAGTCTAGGGGCCAAAACTGTCCTCAAAACCACTGAGTGCTGCTCTCTTACCTTGTCCACCTCAGAAATATCCGTACCAAAACATCCAAGGTGTGGTGGTTGGTGGGAATGAGAAGCAGTGAGGCTCTCTTTGGAGCACAGTGGAATGAAGCCATGGTGGATTATGCTTTTTTCTCTAGTTGTAGTCTCTGCTTTCATGTCCTTAATATTAGATACATGTTAGTGGGAAAGTGTGGGAAAGGCATTTTCAGCTTTTTACCTTCTCCGCACATGGCATTGGTACTTTTGTGTTTGAGGTTAGTTTTGAAAGACATCTGTGTGACTGACAGAGAGTGTGGGTGGACTGGACTTGGTGGGGACTCAAGTCCCTCTTTGCCTTTTGGTTTCCCTTTGTTTGCTGTTGCTTGCTTCTGCCAGGCTGAAGGAGCATTTGCTCTGGCATGTAATGAGAACTGCAGATTTTCCTGTGTGAATTCTGAGGGAATTTAGTAGAATTCCAGTTTGGACTGAGCTTTGACACCCATGGCTGCATGGTTCTGTTAGCTGGGGCAAGAGCCTGCTTGTGTCTTGGTGAGAGCAGAGCAGTGTGACAGATTTACATTTCTTGTTTGCATTTGAGGCAGCTGCACAAGTTCACCTCTGAGGACTAATCTCCTTTTCTTCTGCATTAGTTATTCTGGAATTATGTATAAAATGGAACTATTACATATTTGAAACTTGAGGATTTATCACTTGGAGTTTCAAGGGACTTAACATAGGATTTGAATCTCAAATGTTCTCAGTAAACAAGTAGCATTTGAAATTGTAATTTAGATCAGCTTAAGCACAAAATGCTTTATCAGTGATCTGTACATTGCATTAACTACAACTCTGAACTGAAGAAACTTCCTTTCTCTTACCACTTCTGACAAAGGATATCATAACATATCATGTGAGAATGTTGTCTGCTCCTCTGTATCATCATGCAGTAGCAGGTTAGTGCTTTCAAATGGGCATGCCTAAAGCTAGGTCTAAGCAAGGTGTATTTTGGGGCCCTGTGGTGGTCTCTGTTTTAATGGAAGGTGTTAGAGCCATTCTCCATGTCTGAAACTTGGGTCGCTTCCAAAGAACCTGAGCTTTGCACCAGCCAAGTCAAAAGCATTTGGTGTTTTAGACAATAAGAATGTGTAAGGAAACCAGAGTTCATTTCCTCAGATTATTTTAATCTTTTTAGATTCTGCATAGATGTAGTCTCACACTTAGAGCACTGTGTCCAGAGCTACTTGGCTTTCCAGGGAGAAACCTATGTTATTGTACTGGTGTGTTGGGACCTCTGTATATACAGAAAGGTGAATTGCAGATTAGTAGAACTGTCAGTGATGGATGGAAGAGAGAAGAGCAGAGGTCTTTGCCCTCCTCTCTGGCCATGCAGCCTGTAACACCAAAGCATAGCAAGGGAGTGCTAGTGAGCAGAGCATCAGTGCTGCTGCCCTCATCCCAGTGCCTGGCTGCCCTGCCACGGGTGAGGAACACACTGGTCCTTCAACTGTAGATTGTTACCTGGTGGTGCTGGAGTTTCACCATGAGGAGACTTCCCCTCTCTCCCCCCTGCTTCTGGCAGCTGACTGTTGTGCTGGTAGTGTTGCTCATCTGCTCTGTCAGAGGTGGGCACGTCCCGCGCGTTGGCCCTGTCACTGCGCTTTGCGTTCTTACATCATATCCCATTTTGCTCTCTGAAAACCATTGGAGTTTCCCATCTCAGGAATTCCTGCCAAGCTGTGATTCCAGCATCTGTTCCTGCCATTACCCAGATACTCTAATTTTGTGGCTTTTAAAGACGTGAGGTTTCTGATCCAGTCTTCCTCTGAAACCCAAGTAACCTGAGGCACAGATATGATTGTGGAAGTGTTAATCTAACGTTAAAGTCATTCTGGAAACAACACTTCTGACCACAAGAGTTTTTGTAATAGCTGCTGTGTTCTGAGTGGAAATTAATTCATTCTGCCTGGGATAGAGTTACTTTTGTGGAGCTGTGGCTAGATGGAGCTGTCAGGATGCGTAAGGCAGCTTGATTTATGTGCGAAGGCTACACGCGTTAGGCTTCCCTGCCACGTGCTATTCATTTTAGCTGCTTAGAGGGTTCAGCGTTGATACCCTTTTAGTGTTTTAGCAGAGATGATATAATGTTTGCTAATTATTTTGGAAAGTAGAGAAATCATTTGGGATATAACAGTTAGGCAGAGAGACTGTGAAATAAGGTTTGCTTTCAGTGAGGGGCGAGATTATCTTTAAGCAAGGACATTTGAAATCATAATGAATGCCTAAATGTTGCTGATTAAATGTGTGTTTTCTTTGTATTTGTGTGAGCAGAGCTGTTTTAATAAGTGAGTGGTCTCCAGCGAGGCAGGTAATTTTAAAATGGTTTTGCACATCAGGAAAGGTGACCCCTAATGAGAAGTGTAAAAACCGTTCTCTTCAGAAGCTATGTTCTCTCTGATTTTCAGTCTTTGCCTCTTAATACGAATTAGTAGGATGTTTTAATTAAAAGCAAATCTTGGAGGTATTATCTGCTTCCTCTGTTTAGTCCTTTTAAATGCTAATCACTTTTGACAGCAGAGTTTACCTCACTACCTTGTGCTAGCCTCTTGCAATGCATCTGTCTTGTGTGGGGACCAACTACAAGATACACCCCAAAAAGGCTTTCCAAAAGTTCATACAAGTGCAGAGATTGTCCAATAGGAGAAAGAGAGAGAAGTAATAAATGAAATGTTAATGAGACAAAAATTCAGAAAAACTATTTCAAGGTGGCTGGAGCTTCCCAGGAGACAATTCTTGCATTAGAGGTAGGGGATCCAAATTCAGTTCTCTCTCTGCTAGAAGACATTGACAGAGGAGCAGAGGGGAACAGGTGAGATGGAGTTAGGGACCTCTGAAGAGTTTCCATCAAGCAGAATCATGAAGTCTGCATTGAAGAACACTTAAAAAGAGAGAAAAGGGTAAAAAAACCTCAGTGACTTTAACTTGTCCAGTTGCCCTACTACTCTGCATAGCATATAGTAGCTCTCTCTCAGCTTTCTGCCCTCTGCCTCCAGAGCTGGCCACACTTATCCTCTGCTAGGCAAAGCAAAACAAGCTTCCTTGAGTGCTTTCAGCTGTGCTGTGGTTGGTTTTATTTTGCTTAAAATATTTTATACTGGAAATATTTTACAGCAAATCAGTAATTCTTGGAAATAGTTACAAATCAGCAGAGAATCACCAAATCTTAATCAAATGGATGTTAACTTAATGAAATCTCTAACTATGCTGTGAGTGTCCTCCTTTGATTTGTTTTGATTGTATTTTTCTGTATAATTTAGCAAGAAATGAAATTCAGCCACAAAAATCCTCCCAAACAAGCCCTGATTTTCAAGTGCTTAGAGAGCTGTGCCTCTCCCAGCTGCTGAAAAAAGAAAAACAACTTTTCTTCGTTCAGGGCTCTCCAAGGCTCCAAATGATCTTGTATTTTTAAGGGTATTTGAAAGGGAATGTTTGGTTCTGAAAGACTTTGTTTATATAAAATCACAGTAAAAATTAAAGAGAATTATAAATGAATGAGAACACCATTGGTTTAGTCAGCACTACTCAGAAGCATTTATTTGTAGTTTTAGAAATCATCTTCTGCTGTGGAAGCCAAACCAGCTTGTTTTGGTGTGGTATTTCTGAATGGAGCCTTGGGTAATGACATTCCACACACACTTTAACCTTGTGCAAAATTGTAATGAGAAATGGAGTTGCTAGTGAATGTAGTGTTTTGCCAGCTCAACAAAAGATGTTAAGTTCTGCATATTTTTGCATAATGTAGATGAGTGTTGACAGTGTAAGGATCCATTTGGCACAGATAGAAATCATGAGTGATTTTAATAACTGTACCACAATGTTTGACTTCACTATGAAATACAGTATAGAATCAGTCAGGGTTGGAAGGGACCACAAGGATCAGCCAGTTCCAGCCCCCCTGCCATGCTCAGGGACACCTCACACTAGTTCAGGCTGACCATAGCCTCGTCCAGCCTGGCCTTAAACACCTCCAGGGATGAGGCTTCCTCCACCTCCTTGGGCAACCCATTCCAGGCTCTCACCATTCTCGTGGTGATGAATTTCCTCCTCATGGCCAGGCTGCATCTCCCCACCTCCAGCTTTGCTCCATTCCCCCTAGTCCTGTCACTACCTGATAGCCTAAATGTCCCTATAGACCCTTCAGAGACAGGCCTGTGTCCTGGTCTGAGTGCCAGCTACTCCTAGCTTTATTTTTATCTAGGAGAGAAAAGAGGAGAAACAAATAGGGGCTAGATCAGTCCAAAGGCATCTGCAGGATGGAAGGAATGTGTTTTGAAGTTTTCAATGCAGTCCATGTCCACAGGTTGAAGCTGATGGGTTATGACAGCATTTGTATCTCCTTCCTCAGGCTGGGTGACATTTGTGTTATCTTTTGAAAATGCATTCATGGCTATGTGAGTCAAGGTGAAAGACAAGAATGGTAGTTTGTTCCCAAGTTTGGTAGCTTGAAGTGAGTGTGGATACAAATGTAGTCTCTCTTTGACTAACACCTCTGCCATGAGGACAGACTGAGGCAGCTGAGGTTGTGCAGCCTGGAGAAGGCTCCAGGGAGACCTAATAGTGACCTTCCAGTACCTGAAGGGTGCCTACGAGAAGGCTGCAGAGGGACTGTTCACAAAGGCCTGCAGTGACAGGACAAGGGGCAATGGTTTGAAAGGAGAGAAGAGCAGATTTAAATTGGATGTTAGGAACAAGCTCTTTAATGAGGGTGCTGCAACCCTGGCATGAGTTGCTCAGGAAGGTGTAGTTGAGGCCCTGTCCCTGGAGCTAGTCAAGGTCAGGCTTGAAAAAGCTCTGAGCAACCTGATCTTGTAGAGGATGTCCCTGCTGACTGCAGTGGGGTTGGACTGGATGACCTTTGGAGGTCCTTTCTGACCCAAACCATTCTATGGTTCTGTTGGTTTAGTTTTTTTCTGCTATCTAGGTGCATCAGTCCAAGTTTCCACAGTGATTTAAGGAATTAGTTTTTGAACTTAGTCCTGAACATAAGACTTGGGTCTTTGTAGCTTTTCAGACTAAATTAGGATTAAAATTCTCCCTGTTCATGCTCCTGTCTCTGGCTGTAATGGTCGAGTTCTGCATCAAGCATTAAGGAGAGGCTTCTGCACCAAGTAGTCAAGAGTCATGGACTGATACACACTCTTGTCAGAGTAATATCAGAGCTCTCTTTTGCTATTTATTCCTGTATTTCACAGAAATAAGAGCATTTGACTTCCAGTGAATGTGTTTGGAGGATGAATGTGATGGCATTACCCAGCTGGTTTCCTGTTGAGATTCTCCCTCTTCACTTTTCACTTCATCCTGCTGCTTAAGGACTAAGCATGTAGAGGTCCTATTTGAAAACTCACCAGACAGCTTTTAAAAGCAGAGTTTCAGACACATCTTGACAGCTGATTTCCAATGATTTTATAGGGAGAAAATAAGTGAGGTGGCTTTCTTCAACACTGACTGACAAATTGTTTTGGAAAACGTGGCTCCAGATAGTTTTGTAAGTGGTTTTGGCATTGGGAGCCTGGGTTTTAGGCTCAGTTACTGTGTTACTTAACTTGGGGTTTTGTGGGAAATAAGTGGATCCTCTTAGCAGATTATGGTGAATGCAAGATGGAGAGAGATCTGGCTGTGGATGCACCAAGCTGTTTGTCTTTCACACATTGATCACCGTCATCCTCTTGGTTGCAGGAAACCAAAAGGTGTTTGGGGGAAAAAAAAGTGGTATGGCAGCTTTGGGATGCTCTCTTTTCCTAGCCCATCAAATGTTACCCAATAGATTCTCTGTCCTCTGTGCAGTTCTGGAGCCCCCAGCACAGGAAGGACATGGAAGTGTTGGAGTGGGTCCAGAGGAAGCCACCAAGATGCTGAGAGGGCTGCAGCAGTTCTGCTGTGAGGACAGGCTGAGAGAGTTGGGGCTCTGCAGCCTGGATAAGAGAAGGCTTCCAGGAGAGCTTGGAGTGGCCTTCCAGGATCTGAAGGGGGCTCCAGGAAGGCTGGGGAGGGACTATTGACAAGGGCTGGGAATGCCAGGACAAGGGGAATGGGTTTGAAGTGTCAGAGGGGAGATTGCAAGTGGATGTTAGGAGGAAGTTGTTTGCAGTGAGGGTGGTGAGACACTGGCACAGGTTGCCCAGGGAGGTTGTGGCTGCTCCCTGCCTGGAGGTGTTGAAGGCCAGGTTGGAGGAGGCCTTGAGTGACCTGTGCTAGTGGGAGGTGTCCCTGCCTATGGCAGGGGATTGATGATCCTTGAACTCTCTTCCAACCATAGCATTCTATGACAGATGTCTTTTGCTTAAGAGCAGAGCACCTTATCTGGCATAGGTTTGTGCAATAATTCTGATGAGTCCAGTCCCCTGCACCTGGGGGTGCACACACAGAAGATGTCCTCCATGGATCTCCCGGTACATGTTGCTTACCATCAGGCTGGCCCTGTTGGACAGTAACCTTTTATCCTTCCATTTCTAAGGACAGTGCTAATGGAGTTAAGTTTCCTTGTTTTCACTACTTTTCATATTAAAATAATGAAAAACTTTAGTCAGGAGGGAACAACTACTCATTTGCATGGAAGCTCTTTGGTTTTATATTTAAAGAAGGGGAGGCATGAATTACTGCCTGATGTGCTAATTATTTTTTGTCATCATGCACAAAATAACAATATTGTTGTTTTAAAATGCCAGAGGTAAATGTCTTTCTCTTTGACAGTTTTTTAATGGTAGATAATGAAGTTAGTTACAAAAAAAACCCCAACCAACCTGTCCCTATCTTGTTGGTTTTTAAGACCTCTAAAAAACTTCTTGCGGGGGCAGGGAGGGGAAAGAAAGTGTTACAGAAAAGGCAAAAAAGGTACACAGAGTTTTACCTTTTGAACAGAGCTCGAAGTTGATTTAAAATAAACCTAATTTAATAGGTACTGTATTGCACACCGAAGATAATTTAGGCTAATGTCAAGGACAAGTGTTATCTATTCCTTTGTTGTAGTGAGGTATTGAAATAATGAGTGGAACAGAAGGGAATCAGGAAATGTTTGAAGTTTTTCATCTGTGTCTCTAGATGGGTATTTTTAATCACATTCTCCTGGCTTTTGCATGCAAATTACAGCGAGGAGCACACACTACATAAAATGAAGAACTCTATTTTACAAAATCTATTTTCTTGAAGTTTAATAAGCTTGCAAAGGTTGGCCTATGTTTCAGCTAACTAGGTAGCTTTTTGTTCCTTGGCTAAAATGAAAATCTCAGGTTTTGCATGCTGCTGTTTTGATTCTGCAACAGAGGAATGGAAAGCCTGAAGTTTTTGGAGGTTCCTGAAGCCATTTTTTTTCCCCTTGGTGCTCAAGGGCTGCAGATTGCAATGACAGATGAGACAACACTTAAGATTTAATACATCTTTATTTCACCAATGTATCTTGCTGTGTGACAGCAGCCCCTCTAATAACCCAGTGTCTAGATTACTTACTGCATAGCCTCAGTGCTTAACTGCTGACCTCTCTGGCAGAAAGAAAATACCAAACTCCTCTGCGACCTCCAGAGTCACTCCGTACTCTCAGCTGCATGGAGAACAAGCAGGGCAATCTTTTTGAGCCTTGTCCCTCCTCTCAGAAAAGGAAGGATTCTAAAATTGTAAAATTGCTTCCAAAGTCCTGTTAACATCATTGCCCTCCACGTGGATCTCATTGATTCGTTTGTGCTGAGGGATCAACAATGGAGGAGATGAAATTGGCTTATTCATGCCTTCAGATATGTCCCCACTGCTTTCCAGGCACAGCACTCTCTTTTCTCATACCGTGCTTGCTTTATGCACCCTTTTAAAGCCAAGATATGTTTCCCCCCCTCCTATTTCTTTCCAAACCAAGCTAAAGAGATACCCATGGCAAATCACATGTTGTGATCATTTTGCAGCCTACGTCCTTAGCCTTGAACAAGAAGGCTGCTTTTACAAAGAGATTTTGGAGGAAGTCTTTTCTGTAGAAAATGAGGATTTAAGGAAATAACAGGGTAGCCTTCAAAGGAAGAATTGTTGAAGAAACAACCCATTACAAGCAATACCATAATAAAAAACCTATGATTGAAAAACTTTCTAATTCAGGACAGAGATATTTTTCCCAGCTGTTCTCAAAGCCCAAACAAGCACAGAATTAAACATTTTAGTACTTGCTGTCTGGAGGGACTGTAGTAGTTGAGTAAAACAAACTTCACTCTTGGTGTAATATCTTCATTTTTGCTGAGAAGCATCAAAGAAATAGACTGTTTAAAGCAAATGAGGCTGTTCTTTATTCTTGCAGTCTCATTTTAGCTCTGCAATCTCTTAGCTCATAATCTTAATCAAGCCACTTGTGCAGTGAGATGTCTGCATCTTTGCTGCTTTTTGGATTTTGCATGGCTGCCCCCATCCTTGTAGAGATGAGAGTGCAGTGATGGCAGTGGCTGCACTGTCACCAGGGCTTAGCTTGACAGCTGCAGGTACCAAGTGCTGATCAATGCATCTGTTTTTTATCTCCATGGAGAAGGCTGGGATCAGTATCTAATTTGTACTGCTTGTGGATGTGTTGGTGAGGCTGACAGCAGAACTCCAGCATTCAGGAGCATGAGTTTGTCACAAACCAGAGCTTTTCAGCTGGGCTGGGAGCAGGCAATATGGCCTACTAAAAGGGAAACTCACCTACTGGCATCTCTGTCCTTTCCCTCACGTCTTTCAACTTCATGATATGTAGTCTGCTTCTACTTTTTTCTTCTTCCAGCACTGTCTTCTGACCATGCAGGACAGGGCTGCTGGCTTGTCTGCAGGACATCAGAAATGTAGATGTTTCCTTTGGCTGTGATGATGCAAACCAAGAGCCATGTCTGCTGTTGGACTCGCTTTGTCCATGCAGACCCAGAAGAACTTTGTAGGTTAATCAGTCTGTGTGTGCTTTGTATGTACCTGTGTCTGTCAGGCTGCACATGTGAGCTGCTGGCTTGCCTCTTGTTCAGTGTGTCAGGTAGAAGTCCTGTGTCCTGTATATTGATGGTCTGAGGTCATGAAAAAGGAAATCCAGCCCACATGACAAGCAGCTCTGTGGCAACTACCTCCACCAACCCTCATCATACTTCTAACACTGCTCAGTTTACTGACTTAACTTTTTTGTCTGAACCTCAGCCTGACTTAACTCAGAATACAGACAGAACACACACAGATTATCCTCCAGGATGCCATAGTCACCCTTGCTTTTGGTTTATTGCTCAGCAATGGAAGGGAGACAAAGTCTGTTAAATATATCTGATATTAAACTACTATGTTTTAAACACTTAAAGTTTAAAATAGGTTATGTAGCCTGGAAACTTACAGGATAGTACCTGAACTGGCATTGAAATCCTCTTAGGAGAAGATCAGGTTGCAATTTAGTATTGGTTATAGAATTTTGCAGATCAAAGTACCACAGGAAATGAATAATCAAAAGCAAAGCTGTAATCAAAAGCAAAACTATAATAAAAAGCTTGTATATTTACTTCAGAATAGTTTCTTACATGTAATGAATTATTAAAGCAGATTTTTTTAAATGATCTGAAAAATTAAAGTGTTCTTTGAATCAATGGATGCTCTTGAAGATCTGAATTACCATGGTAGGTTAGGTTGAGCTTTGAAAGTAAAGGGTGTTTGCTTAGCAAATTTGAGAGTGACTTTCAGTGAAACATGATGGATTTTCCAGGAGGGCTTATTTTGTACCCTGGGAGTTGGAGAAAGCAGATAATGTTCAGGAATGGCAAATGCAGAGTCCTGCAGCGGGGCTGGAATAAACCCCAAACTGATTGTGCTGGTTTGAGGCTAATTGGAATATTTTAATGGAGAAAATTATATTGTAGGCTGTGAAAAGGAAACAGTGGTGATATCTGCTTCACTCCTAGGCTTGCTGAGATGTTTAAGACTAAGAATACAAACCAAAGATAAGCCACTCAGGCTTGCAGACACTCTCAGGCTGTCTAGCAGCTTCTTGCCTTCTCCTCTCTGCTGAGTAACCTCACTAACCACTTTCCTTCTAACTCCCCTTGCCGATCCTCCAAACTCACCTTGCACATAAGGCAAACCTTGGGGTAAGGTATAGGGGTGGGGAGAAGGTGGAAGGGTGGTTGGGAGCCCCTCTGGGGGTCTCTGATTTCTGGGAGGGGAATTGTGTTTCCGTATTCCCTTTACCTTGTCTATGTCTGTAACTATTCCTGTCTGTTGTGTATATCTCTGCTTGTACATTGTGCTGAGCTGTAAACAGAGCTTCAGTCCTCAACTTGCAGCTGGCTGAGTCTAGTCTGGGGGATTTTACAAAGTGTGGGAGGGTGGGGAACTCCCAAACCATCACACTGTACTGCTTGCCTATGAGACACAGTGGCCTGTCTGACTGTGCCAGCATAGCCTGGTGATGAAGAGGAGCAGCTCCATCCTGTGCTGTATGAGCAAGCCAGTGGCCAGCAGGTTGATAGCAGTGACTGTTTCTGGGTTTGGAGGGATGCTGTATGGCTGTGTGGTTAAGGCACAGCATTCTAGATACAGCTGCACTCCACAAGGGGTGGTGGAACTGCAGCTAGACTTTGTGTGTATGGGTGGTGCAAGGGAGAACAGGCAGAGGTTGCAACAAGGGAAGTTTCAATTTGATACAGGGAAAAAAAATCCTAAAATCAGGAGTGGTCAAACATTGGGAGAGGCTTCCTAGAAAGGTTGTGAAGCTTCCATCTCAAGGTTATTCAAAATGCAACTACACATGTGTAAAGGAAAATGGATTAA
>VWYK01126462.1:0-18902 GCA_013399775.1 Semnornis frantzii | reverse complement strand
TGGATTGAGTTGGAAGGGATCTTCAAGTTCACCTAGTCCCAAACTCAACCAACATGGGCAGGGACAACTCCCACTAGACCAGTTTGTTCAAGGCCTCATCCAACCTGGCCTTGAACACCTCCAGAGAGGGGGCATCCACAGCATCCATGGGCAACCTGTTCCAATGTCTCACCACTCTCAGTGGAAAGAATTTCTTTCTAATCTCCAATCTAAATCTGCCCTCCTCAAGCTTCAATCCATTTTCCCTCATTCTACCACTAAAAGCCCTTGTTAAAAGTCCCTTCCTAGATCTCCTGTAGTCCACTTCAGCTGCTGGAAGGCTACTCTAAGGTCTCCCTGGAGCCTTCTCTTCTTATGGCTGAACGGCCCCAGCTCTGTCTCTCTCCATAAGAGAACTGCTCCCGCAGTAAGAGCAGACAAAAGGGAAAAAAACCCCTCCATAGCTTCAGGGTGAGAAAGACCCAAATGTTCTGTTTTCAGGAAGGATGCAGCAATGGCAATACCAAGGGTAAATTATTTTGAAGATTAATACATATTTTTTCTTTTTAATACCCAATAAAGCAAAGTTCTTCCTCTCTTTTTTAACTCAACAATTTCACATGCTTTATTAGATGCAAATTGGAGCTTGCCTTGTTGATTTAAGATCTTTGGCAAATGTGTTCCTTCTCTTGCTGCCTTTCTCATGCAGGGTCAATTTTCTGCCTACATTACAATTCCCACACTCCCATTGGGAACAGAGAACAGTTTGTCAGAAGCCTGCAAAAGGAGACAAATGATCTGTGCTCTAGTCTAATAACCTTCCTGAAGAAGACAAATGTGTGAATTGCAAAAGTTTCACCTGCAAAATCCCTACTGATATACTAATTAAGAACTAGACCTCTTCAACTACTGGAAAAAAACAGAAGGGGGGAAAAAAAGGTCCACTGAGAAAAACAAGGGAAAAAAAAAAAAAAAATTAATGGATGAGAAGTGGCTCAATGTTGTCCCAGAATCCTTTGCTGAGGTAGGTATACAGTCAACCACAATGTGTTTTAAACCAGGCTCAAGGATTTACTGACACTGGGAGGACCTCTAAACTGCATATCATTTTCCATCCGTAATCTCTAGCTTTGCCCTCTTTTCCTGACTTGCAGCTCTTACTTGATAAAAAAGACTCTCCCCATGGCATTTTCTTCTCTGTTAGCTGGTGTCCTTACTAAAATTTGTCTTGAAGGTGTTTTTCTCCTAGATAGGAGGGTTTGTATGGAAAAAGTTATTCATACTTACTATATTCTGAACTGCTGAAATGAGACTACAGTAGCTGCCAATTTCTATCCTGTGTGTATCATCCCAAACACGGAAGCCCCTGGTAGGGCTTGGAAGGGACCCCTGGAGGTCATCCAATCTAATCCCCATGGTAAAGAAGGGTCACCCACAGCTGCTTGCCCAGGAGCACAATGTCCTAGTCAGTTTGGAATGTCTCTCCCAGAATGAGACTTCACAACCTCTCTGGACAGCCTGCTCCAGGGCTCCAGCACCTTCACACCAAAGAAGTTTCTCCTCATGTTAAGATGGAACTTCCTGGGTTCACATTGTGTCCATTGACCCTTGTCCTGTCACTGAAAAGAGTCTGGCCTCTTGCCCCCCACCCTTTAGGTCTTGATGAGTATTGATCAGATCCCCTCTCAGGGTACTCTTCGCCAGGCTCAAAGGCTCTAGGTCTCTCAGCCTTTGTTCCTGACAGAGATGTTCCAGGCCCCTCAGCATCTTCATAGCTTCTGCTGGACTCTCTCCAGTAGTTCCCTGTCTATCTTGAACTGAGGAGCTCAGAACTGGACACAATACTCTACATGTGGATTCACGGGGGCAGAGCAGAGGGAGAGCCTGCTGACCACACTCTTTTCATATGCCACCCAGGAGACCACTGACCGTCTTGGACATGGGAGCACATTTCTGGCTCACTTGTTGTCTACCAGGACTCATGGATCCTTCAAATCATCAAAATGTCAACAGCAGGCTGACCATAAACAGTTCAGTTTTTAATTTGAAAGGATAATGGATGGAACTGGTAAACCAATTTTTCTGCTTTAACATCTATTTCACCCTACATTTTGAGAGCAAAACCTTCACATTGGCATCAATTTTGTTGAAAAAAAAAATTAAAATCAAACTACTGCATACCAAAATTAGCCATGATATTTCACCCAGCTGCTGAGTTTTATTCTAAGTCCCATAATTCTGAAACACTTCAAAGTAACTCATTTATGTCCTTAATGCTTTTGGAAATGACTTCTTTATCAGCAGTAAACTCTTCATGGAAATGTTAGCTGTGACATGTGAATATCACAGCCCTGTTAAACGAGACTCATTAATCTTTATCTTGAGCAACACTACTTCCTGATTTTCTAAGACTTAATAGTATTTAAATGATTTTTTTTTTTTTTAAATTTCAAGTACTTTGTCTTGCTTTTCCCATATCTGCAAAGCTTGGAGGATATCACTGTGTTTCAAAGAGTTGTGGAGAGAAGAAATAATTTGAAGAGTATGAGATGTTTGAATCCTACAGACCTTATCATGACCTACCATGAATGGATCAAATAATCCAGTGAGTTTCCATAACCATTCCATGATTATTTTAATGAGGAAGTTGTTACTTGAATCTTTTTGTAGAAAGAGAGGAAATGGACACAAAATGTTCTCAACAAGCACAATCAATTTATCATATTGAGGTAGATCTTCCCAAGATAGATTTTCCATCTGAGCATGAGGAAAGATGTTTTGCTGGAGCCGTGGTGTGGGCTGCCCAGAGAGGTTGTTGAGTCTCCTCGTCTGTAGAGATTCCAAACCCACTTGGACATTGTACTCCTGGACAACCTGCTGTGGATGCCTCTGCTTTAGCAGTGGGGTTGGACTGAATGATCTCCAGAAGTCTTTCTGAGCCACTACCATGCTGAGATTCTATGAGACCTATGGATATTTTGATACTGAGAGATTACCTGAGTGGAATGAATATCTAAGGAGCTTAAGTCTTGAACAGGACAACTCTCTCTGGCTCTGAGTAGTCAAAACGTTATTCACAATGCCAGTGAGTTCTTACAGCATATCAGCTCCCAAAAGGGTTTGCAAATTGAAGCCTTCTCCTTGTCTGCACAAGCAGACTGTGGCATTCAACCTGGGTGTTCACAGTAACAGCATTGTTACACAAAACTCTCTCCTCTTCTTTGATCCAACTCCTCCTTTGCATCCCTATTAAAGATCATGTAAAAAGCCTCAGCCAGTGTGCATTAGCTTGGTGAAAGGGCAGGACCTTGTAGGTCCTGTGCAATTGCAGATTTTCTCAGGCAATTAGGCAAACTCCTGTCTTGCTGTAGCAGCAGAGTTAGCTCTATGGCTGGGGATAAAGAAAAGGTGCAGGAGTCTATGAATGAGCCGTTGCCACTCCTTGTACACCATTTCTCTATCGGCAGCAGCAGGAGAGAAGGAAAGGCTGAGCTGGGAGGAAACAGAAGTGGATCATGCCTGTTGGAATACTTGTTTCCCTTTCTCCTAGGCTTGTTTGCTCTTTTCCACTCCAGTGACAGTCTGCTTAAGATGTCTGCAGACACCTAACGTGGTTAAGTGTTGAGCTGGCATATTGAGTATTGGAGGGACTGTTAGCCTTGGTTAAAACAAGTGCAAGAAGTGATAGTACAGAAGGGCATCAGAGTCATCAGACCACCATGTGCTGGTGGCAAGAAGCACAAGAATGGCATGATGGTTGGCTAAACAGTAACAGAGATCATGTGTGCCATCAAAAGGCACATAGCTATAAGTAATAAAGTACACTGACAAGTGGACAAGCAGCAGAATGATCCTTTAACTGTTAAATCATTGCTCTTGGAGAGTTTCTGTTCAGACTCATGGTATAAATACACAGAATTCCAGCATCTCAGCATGGTTGGGGTTGGAAGAGATCTCTGGAGGTCATTCAGTTCAATGATCCTGCTAAAGCAGGGTCACCCACAGTGTGTTACTCAGGACGGCATCCAGGCAGGCTTGGTTTGGGGCTGTAGCTGTGAGTTTTCCTTTCTCTCTAATCAAAGCTGAAATGCTGTAGGACACAGCCACATGTTCACAGTGAATAGCACTTGGACTTTTCATAGAATCACAGAACCACAGAACTGCTGAGGTTGGAAGAGATCCTTGAAATCATCAAGTCCAACTGCTCACCTCGAACTCGCAATCCCACCACTTCTGCTAAGCCACTGCTGCTGAACCATGTCCTCAGCACCACATTCATACAGTTTTCTAGGGATAGTGAATTCACCTTTGGCAGCCTGTTCCAGTACCTGAGAATAATTTCTTCCTAATATCCAACCTGGACCTCCCCTGGCACAAATTGAAACTTTTCATGCTGCTTCAGATCCACTTGACAATTTGAATGTAATTGAGAGGGAGCCTAAATGTGAGGAGTTGGAGCTTTACCATACAAACAGTCCAATTTTAAACTGGAGTGATTAGCCTGAACTAAATGTCCACCCATGTGGAAACTAATGTGCAGGGAAGATACTATTTTAAGGATATTAGGAAAACCCAGAATACTCAGTTATTATTAGTCTACTTAAACAAGTTTTCCACATGTTCTTCCCATATGACAGTCACCAAAGGAGATAAAAGTTCTTCAGCTCTTCCCCCTTGCTCCTGGTTTCATTGCTTCTTAGATGTATCTGAGGACCACCGGAGGTTACAGATGTGCACTGTATCTGGCTGGGATCTACCAGTTATGTTGCTCTCTCCCACACCTCTTCAGCTGGACAGGGCAGAGGCAATATACCAAAGGGCTTGTTGGTCAGGATAAGGACAGAGGGAGATCACCCACTAGTTGCCATCACAGGCAAAACAGACTTGACTTGGGGAAGATAGTTTATTTTATTGCCAAAGCAAATCAGAGTAGGAAAATGAGAAAAAAATCCAAATCTCAAAGTACCTTCTCTCCATCCGTCCCTTCTTCCTAGGGTCAACTTTACTCCAGATTTTCCCTTCTTCCTTCCCACCAGCAGCACAGAGGGACAGGGAATGGGGGTTGTGGTCAGTTCGACATATGTTGTCTCTGCCATTCCTTCCTCCCAGGGGTAGGACATTTCACACTCTTCCCCTGCTCCAGCATGAGTCCTCCACAAATTTCTGCAATGTTGAGTCCTCCTTGAGGAGCTCCAATTCTTTGTGACCCACACCAACAAGGATCCATTACATGGAATGTAGACCCCTCAGGAATAGACTGTTCCAGGTGGGTCCCCCAATAGGTCAGAAATCCTACCAGCAAACCTGTTTCTCTCTCTCCACAGATCCACAGGTCCTTCCAGGAGCCTGCTCCAGCAGAAGCTTCCCACAGAGCCATAGCATGGTCTTCACCTGGGGCAGCAGGGGAATCTCTGATCCAGGACCTGGAGCATCTCCTTGCCCTCCTTCTTCACTGACCTGTAGAGGTGCTTCTCTCACATTTTCTACATCCTCACAGCTGCTGCCAGGCATTTTTTACCCTTTCATAAATCTATTATTCCAGAAGTGCCACCAGTGGGGATGGGTTCAGTCTTGGCCAGTGGTAGGCCTGTCTTGGAGAAAGTAGCATAGGTTCATTTGGACATAGGGGAAGCTTTTAGCAGCTTCTCACAGAAGCTACCCTAGAAGCCCTCCTGCTACCAAACCCTTGTCGTGCAAACCCATCCAAGTTGCTTCAGGGCACTCTTGGAGACAGCTGAAAGTTCATCACTACCTGCTGTTGTGGGACACTCCAGTCAGGGTGCCTGACTTTGGAGAAGCTGTGGAGCCCATGTGTGATTACTCCTGGGAGCTTGCTGGAAGCAACAACCCATTTACTCCCTGCACCAGTGCTTCCTATAAATATATTTATAACCCTGGCATGCCTGCCTTCCCGTAATCTCCAGGGTTTGTCTGCTTCAGAGAAAGCCATAATGGGAACTGTAAACTTTTATGCTTGCCCTCTCTAGAAATTGTGTTGAAACTTTTATAACGGAGATTTTTCACCTTTTGCTTGCTTCTTCTGGAATCTTACTCACAAAGCAGTTCTATAAAGAATTTTAAAGTGTCAGGTGGACCCAAGTGGGTTTATCGTCTGCACCTGCTACAGCTTCTTGTCTAGACACTTGACTACAAGAGCCCAGTTGTCACAGTCTGAGTGCTGTGTTGGCTGCAATAACAGTGATGAGTATTTTTTGTTCTCCTAATTACACTTGTGTCGAAGGCAGCAGAATGCTGCTTAAGAAAAATCCTTTATGCGAAGGTGTCACATTCTCTTTGTTCTCTTCCAGAGAAAGGAGGAAGGCAGAGACAAAACAGAAGCACTTTAGAGGTGTTGGTGTTAGCAATATTTAGTCAGACTCCTGATTGGAAGAACTGAAGCAATTGTCATGCAAAACTTCTCTGGTCGACTCCACAAAACTACTACTGAAAAGTTAAACCATTTCATGAATGTTAATCCAGAAAACAAAACAAGTGTGTAAAACATGCTTCACAGTGTGGGAGAAGCTGAGATGCACAGCTAATAGACAGCTTGCAGAACCTACTGTGACCTTACTGAGGAGGATACCAATTACCATGAGAAATGTTCATAATTGTCCATTTGCCAAGAGATAGCTAACTGCAGTTTTCTGCATATACAGGAGATGCTCTTGTGTAATTGTTTTTGGTGAGGGACGCTGTTCCAGCAGGCCACAAGGGCTGTGTCACCTTTGAGGCACAGGCTGGTGGACTGAGGCAGCTCTCTGGAGAGTGCATCATTAGCGTTTATAAAGTCTATGCAAATCCTCAGCTGACAGCCAAGGCCATTTACACAGACATAATGCCATGGTCCTGCCACAGACAAGGAAACTGTTTCCTCCATCTCTAATTAAATTCTGGAAGCCTGCTTCTCTTCTGCTGCCTTTTGCTCCCCGCAGCCCCCTGAGCAAACCGAAGTTGCAGGGAGCTGCTCAGGCACTCTTCGCAGCTCCAGAGGCGATGTCAGGCAGGTAGCGAGCTGCAGGGCCATGTGACTCCAGTGACCAGCACCAACTGTCATGCACAGCCCCCAGGATGAAATTTGCTCTCACGTGCAGTTGATGAATATACCTGTCACTGGAATAAAGAGCTGAGCCAAGACCTAGTGGGAAAGCAGGAGGAAATACATACTTTTTATTCCAAGCCCAAACCAGAACTATTTGCTCTTTAAATCCAACAGATTATCCAAGCAGTAAACCAGAGGGGGAAATAAAATGTGCAGCCTTATCAAATTCCACTTAAAGCTACTCGATACACTAAACTGAATGTGAACTGAATGCTGTCTGTGGTTCATCCTTGAACATGGATGAGAAACAATTCCCCAGCTTCTGTGCACCCATGCAGAGGCAATCAGAACAAAAACCCCTCCAAGATGTGGTCTCTTCAGGCTGATATATCTCAGGAAACAAAAGGAGTGATATGGGGAGGCAAAGCAGTACCACTGCTTGCCCATTTCTGCTTTGGTTCAGTACAGACAGCAACAAGAGCCATCATTAGAAATGGGTCACAGCATCTATTAACCAAACCAAGAAAGGTGGGTCTTTAGATACTCTTTTTGCCTCCCCCCATTCCTACCCCCCTGCCTTCTCTCATGTAAATCACATAATGCAGCACAGAGATTCAGAGGCTCTGTGACATGCCCCGTTTAGACTTTCCCCCCTGCCAAGGCGTGTTATGAGAGTGAAATGTTCCTTTTCTGCCATGCTGCAGGTTCTCCTACCTGCTCTGCATTAGATTCACAGTCTGACTGTCTCCCTCTGTGAGCAGCTTTCATTGCTAATAACCAGCTCATTCTGCCTTCCTGGAGAAAGAGCTTCTGCCTCTGCTCAGACATTTCAAACAGAGGAGCACACAAAGACTTCTAATTAGTGCCTAAACATTCTGCCTTGTGCTAGCTGCACACCAGTGTAAGTGCAGGTTGCAGAGGCTGTTAAAAGCCCAGTCCAAGACACTGATCAGGTCAGTGAGGAGGTGTTTTTCTCTTTGCTGCCACAACACAGCCATGGGTGCGGTTTGTAGCTTTTCCTCGTTTCAACCCAGGATGTTGCCTAAGTATCAAGTTTCTCAAAAGCGTGCTCCAGTCAAGGTTACCCTGTCTATCAACACCTGGATTGGAACAGAATCACAGAGTCGCAGAATCCTTCTGGTTGGAAGAGACCTTCAGGTCACTGAATCCACTTAGGAGTGCAAATCTGAACCTGATACTCGAGGTGTGGTCCCACTTTGCTGCTTTGGCTGGTCACACTGGTGGGTCCAAGCCAGAATGGTGGTGGCCTTCTTGGTTACCTGGGCACACCCTGGCTCAGCCAGCTGTCAACCACCACTGCCAGATCTTCCTCTGCTGTACTCTTTTCTAGCCACTCCGCCCAAGCCTGGAATGTTCATGGAGTTACTGTGACCCAAGTGCAGCAGCTGACTCTTGGCCTCGTTGAATCCTAGCTTTGCATAGTTCCCTAACCTCACCATTGTCTTCTGTAGCAATGATATCAACATCCTTGTTCAGCAGTTCCCTGGACCTCATTCTTATTTGTCCTTCATTTTGAGGCATATCTGCCCAATTTACCATTCTCTTTCTCTGCTTAAGAAGTTAAATTCTCTTCCTCCTGTACTCCTGCACCCTCAAATAATTTTGTAAAGGGGAAAAATGAGGGAAAGATGATGTATTTCATATGAAGCAAATATCAGATGTCTGCTTATATCTCAAAATTGTGTGCTTGGATTTGCTTTTATGCATTGCTGATCATTTGAGAACAAAGGTTCCTTCTGCAGTATGCCATCCACTGGTTTGTGTATCTTCATCATAAGCATTTTCATGCATCCCTTCACTAAATTAACTAGGTCACACTGTGTTGTGATTCATAACCTGGAGTACTGTGTGATTTCAAAGGGACAGCACAGGGTATAAATCAAAGCCCGAGTGCGACCCAACAATCTCCCTGAAATACAGACTCGCAGAGCCCCTCTTCTTTATTTCTCCTACATCCTTTTCAAGATGGGCTGATAAAGCTGAGTGCCTGGTTCAAGGTGAGCTCACATACGGATTTACAGTGGGGCCTGTACTCTCTGTTCCCTTCTTAGCACCTTGTAACATCTTGTTTGAGTTTTAATCATCGCTGAACACCAGGAAGAGAGGGATTTTCCCTGAGCTGTTCACAATGACAGCCAGGATGTTTTTCCCTGAGTACTTACAGTTAATTTAGATCCCATCAAGGTATCAATTGTTCCTTCCAGTGTGCCTTACCTTGCAGCTGTCAGAATGAGTTTCATCCCCTATTGTGTTGCTGAGATACCATGCTTTGTTAAGATCTCCTGCCCTGAGGAGATTAACCTGCTCTCCAGAATTTGAAGGAAAGAGTTTCATGACAAATTTGTGGGTTCACAACTCTCATCTTTCCAGAACATGCACAAATGTTTAAAAAATCCCTACAAGCTCCAGTACAGAAAGGAGCACTGAAGCTGAAAATGTCACAAATATACAAACCCCAATGAATCAATACAGATTTACTTAATGCTAGCTCCCTGAATCCCAGACAAAGAGTACTTCCTTCCCATGACCTACTCAATGCAGTTATAAGAGGTTAACATTTGGCTTTCTCCTTAGATTAGGAATGATCTAAGCATCTCTCTTAGGAGGAGGAAAGGCCGAGACACCTGTACCTCTTTAGCTTGGAGAACAACAGCCTGAGAGGGGACCTTCTGGATGCTCAGCAAGAGCTAAAGGGTGGAGGTCATGAGGATGGGACCAGACTTGTGGTGCAACAGATACAGCTTGGAAGCCAGCAGGTTCTAACTGACCATAAGGAGAAAATTCTTCACTTTGAGGTGCTGGAGCCCCGGAGCAGGCTGCCCAGAGATGTCATGGAGTCTCCTGTGGAGAGACTCCAAACCCACCTAGAAATTGTGCTCCTGGGCAAGCTGCAAGGGCACTGGACTAGATGATCTCCAGAGATGCCTTCCAGCCTCTTCTTAGCTGGGATTCTGAGATACTTACCTGCTGTTTTTACCCTGAGAGTCTAGAGAGGGTGAGAGGATGCAGAAAAGCTCTGGAGAGCTGCATTCTGAACTATAGCTCTGGCTAAAATCAAGACAAAATGGTGCTTGCCTGCAATGGCATTTTCTTGGACCAGAGATGAAGCTGCTGGCAAAGAATGGTCTGACTGCCCAGCTTGGGATTTTGTTGGCTTGTTTTACCTTTTTATTAGACATTGTTAGTACTTTAGATAGCATCCTGCCTGGAAACAACCAGCCTGTAGCAGCTCTGAATGCGCCACTCCCTTACTCATTCATCTTTCCACAGCTCTTTAGGCCTTTTCCAGGGTTTAAGGTGACCTTACAACTTATGAAGGAAAATAAAAGATTGGAGTTAAATGTGTTACAAATGATTGACCTACCTGGATGACAGCTGATAACATGCTGGAGGCTGCAAAGTTCAGATACTGAACTTCCTTCTGAATGATAGAGGCTATAAAGTAGATATATCTCATATTTTAACAGCAACATTTCCAGCCAAATGGAATGAGAAATCAGGGGATTGTCCTGCAGTAGGGAAACAGCATGGTGCAAAGAGGAAAAAGGAACAATTATTGCAGCATTAAGCTGATAAGACCAGTATTGGAGAATGATGTAGTGGGTTCAAGAGCAACTCACTCTTTGCTCTGCTCTGCCAGGTAGAGGGGATGTCACCTAAAAAGCCAGCCAGAATCATAACAGCCAGTGTTGGCAGAGGAATCCTAATTTGGGGAAAGGATCAGAGATGTCAAAAAAAAAAAAAAAAAAAAAGAGAGAGCTGAAGAGATGAAACATTTCTTCTGCCTAGATATGAGAATACTTTGAAGACAAGCTTAGCCTGAAGAATGGTGAAAAGAAGCTGATTCTTTTCATGCACTCATGCTGCAGCAAATAATGGAGTTGCTTCAGGTCAAAATTAGAGCTGATTGAGACTTTAAACAAAGAGCCCTTAAAAATACATTTAGATAATTATATATATAAAAAAAGTACCATAAAACTGGAAGTGTAAAGCATTTCCTGCATCCAATGGAGATATTGAATGACAGTCTGCACTTGTTACACACACAGAGACCTGTAATTCCAGTCTTTGGTGTGCACCAGCCTTGCCTACCCCAGCTAGATGACCTAATTGTTGATATTGGATGGTTCATTAAGAATCAGAGATTATTTCACTCCTTTTTATTTAAAATGTTTTGAAAAAAAATTTTTCATTTCCTCTCAGAAACTTAAATCACACTTAGGAAACCTTAAAAAAAACCCCAGCACTTTGTAATTGTAAGAGACAAGATTGATTTGCTACTCAGCATAGGCACTTGCCTAATCAGAGGATGCTCAAGGCTGAAGACCACTGCAGAATTTCCATTCTCATTTTTCGATGTTTAGGCTTTGGGGGACTTCAAAGTATTTTGTCTTTTAGTTTCTTTATTTTTGCACCAGTTTCCACAGTACTCCATATTTTACACCAATATTTTTGTGAAACTGAAAGAAACTTCAGCAGGAGCAGAAGTCCACAAGTCACCTCCTGCTGCTGTGCAAGACACATCTCTTGCGTGGAGCACATGGACTGGATGATCTCCAAAGGTCCCTTCCAGCCCTTGCTATGATGGGATTCTGGGGTGCTGTGATGAAAGGGAAAAAATGAGAAATAATTTCTTTTCTCTAACATCTACATTAGTAGTTCTGTATCTTTCAACTCACATGTTTTGCATGGGAAATTTACATGCATAACAGCACACAGTTAAAATAAAATAAAATAATGAATGAGCAGTAGGAATGCTCAAAACCTGTGGCAGCAGGCAAAAAAGTGCCCCCCTGATGCCAGATATACTCACATGGGTGACTTTGTCCTGTGTCACGGTAGCTTGAAGCAAATTATTTCTTTTCTCTTGGAAATCTTTCCGACAGCAAATAATTTTACAAATACAAATACAATTTTTGTGATATACCCCACAGAGCATTTACCTGATAACTGTTTGGTCAGGTTGCAGTGAGGGTGGTGAGACACTGGAACAGGTTGCCCAGGAAGGTTGTGGGTGGCCCCTCCCTGAAGGTGTTCAAGGCCAGGCTGGGTGAGGCATTGAGCAACCTGGTCCATTGGAAGGTGTCCCTGCCCATGGCAGGGGGCTTGAATTGGATGATTTTAAGGTCCCCTCCAACTCAAACCATTCTGTGATTCTATGAATGCACACATCAAAGTGTGTCCTATTCCACTGATTGCCTATTGTATTTACTGCTATGCCTTTTTCTCTGTTTTAGTTTTTATGTATGGAGTATTTTAATGCATATTTTTAGCAGCCACTCGGTGTACTTTTTTATTTTATTTTTTTATTTACCACCAATCACCTCTGCTTTGTTTTCTATTTGCCTTAGCAGAGTTTTCAGGAGGATCTGCTCCATGATCTTGCCAGGCACAGAGGTGAGGCTGACTGGTCTGTAGTTCCCAGGGTCATCCTTTTGTGGCTGTTTATACTGGAGAAGAGAAGGTTCCAGGGATACCCTAGAGCTGCATTTCAATACCTGAAGGGGATGTACAGGAAGTCTGGGAAGGGACTGTTTAGAATGGTCTGTGGTGATAGGATGAGGGTCAGTGGTTTGTAAGTGGAACAGGGTAGATTTAGGTTGGACATTAGGAGGAAAGTCTTCACAATGAGAGTGGTGAAATAGTTACCCAGGGGTGTGGTTGAGTCCCCATCCCATTGAAGATCAGACTTGATGTGTCCGTGGTCACCCTGACTGAGTCGGAGGTGCCCCTGCTGACAAGCAGGGTGGTTGGCCAAGATGATCTTTGAGGGTCCTTTCCAGCCCAATGCAATTTGTGAATCTGCACTGGGCAAAGCTTACATGTTCTAAAAAGCAAACACTATACACACAACATATATCATTACAATGTATGTTTAGTCTGCAGAAAGAAAACTCCACAGCTCTCTGTGCGACTGGAAGCACTTTGATTGCTGCAGTTTTAACAGGTGAATAAATGTTTACAGAGCTGTGCTGTGTGCACTGCAAACAGCAGAGTAGGAGAACACACAAGAACAGTGATTTGCAATTCCAAAGGTTTCCATATCATCCTTCATTCACATTCCTGAAGATATTTGGGAACTGTGGTTTTCATGGTAGCCACCTGTATTCCAGGTTCCTTTTTCCTTAGTGAATCCTGCATCAAGTTTCCTTCTGATAGAATACAGCCATAGAATCACCTGGGTTGAACGGGATCTGCAAAGGTCACCTAGTCCAACCTACCTGCAGTCAGCAGGGACATCTTCCACCACATCAGGTTGCCCAGAGCCTCACCTTGAGTATCTCCAGGGACAGGGCCTCAAACCCCTCCCTCTGCAACCTGTTGCACTGCTTTGCCACCCTCATGGTGCAGAACCTGTTCTTAACATCCAATCTAAATTTGCTCTTCTCTAATTTGGAACTGTTGCCCCTTATCCTATCACTGCAGGGCTTTGTAAACAGTCCCTCTGCAGCCTTCTTGCAGAGGTCTGAAAGAGGATTTTGTTTACCACCAGCATAACCTCTGTTGAGTATCTGAAAGTCGAGCTGTTTTTTTTTTTTTTTCTTCTCCTGTTTCATACATCACCTTCAAGAGTAAAAAATGTTGAGCTCATAGTGGAAAATTTTGTTGTTGCTAAAATAAACTGCAATAAATTTGCTCTTCTTTGATTTTGTCATGCCAGAGGCAGGACAACATGCATTGTCAGTAAGAGCATCCGATGCTATGTGGGATATAATAAAAAAAAATCACCAGGAAATTACAGGACGTAGCACAAATAAGAAGATTTTCCCTTGATATTTTATTCTTAAGTCTTCTATTATAAGGAAGCTTGCATATAAAAACGTTTTAAATTGGTTTTGATAAACATACAGGGTGATTAAATAAATAAAGCTTTGCTTTACAAACAGTACCATAATCAAGGTCTGGCATCCAAAGCTATTTCTGTCAGCCACTGGATTGAATTTCTTGATAAGGAACACAATAATGTCTCAATGATCTGGGTTCAGCAGGTGAGGAACCCTGCATTAATTTCCCTGGGTCTGGAATTTCACCTTGTGCATATGAGTTTTCACAGCTCATATTCATTTGCATCCTTCTCCTAACCGTTCATAATGATAGTTGCATACTAACTGGAGATGGCAACACTTGACTGAATTTAGAAAGCAACTCGTACATTAAAACACTTGGACATTTCTATAGCTAGGAAATAAAATGTTTTCAGTTTTGTGTAGGTTTCAGTTGGATAGAATCTCTCATCTGCATCAGAACTACCTCCAAACTTTATGTGAAGCATATCCTTAATTCTCCATGGGATTAGAGTCAAATATAATACAATCCAAGATAGCACCAAGTGTTCAAAACTATATATTTAGGGGGGAAAAAGGGACAGGCATAACAGCTCCCCCACTAACCACCTATTTCAGCTTTCAGCTTCCTACTTCTCCACAATTTTCTTCTTTTATTTTTATTTTCTTCTTATTAGCAACTGCCATTTGTAATGATTGGTTATGCTGCAGTACAATATTAGCCATCACAAGTGTGTTTCACATCTTGCTAATACTGTTATTATTATTTTAAAGATAACTATTGAAATGAAAGCTTTCCTCTTCTGGACTGATGGTTTCTTTATTTGTTGAAATACACTTGCACAAATCAACCCCTCCAGCTGAACAGAACATGTACCTCTATAAAGCAGCCAGCAGAACTCACCTGGCACCTGATATTTCAAGTCTATTTTAGCTTTTTAGACTGGAGATTAGGAAAACATTCTTTACAGTGAATGTGCTGAGAAACTGGAATAGGTTGTTGAGGGAGGTCGTGGATGTGTTTAAATGCCAGGTTGGATGAGCAACCTGGTCTAGTGGGAGGTGCCCCTGGCTGTGGCGGGGAGGTCAAGAGTAGGTGATCTTTAAGGCCCTTTCTAACCCAAAGTATTCAATGAATGTATGATTAGGAAACACTTTTTAAGGTTGCCTAGTCCAATCCTCCTTGAAGTGAGCAGGGACATCTTTAGCTAGAGCACGTTGCTCTTAGCCCCAAAGAGCCTGACCTTGATGAAGCTGCTGAACTGGTAGCTCAGGTGCAACGTATTTCAAAACTAAAATCACTAATTAAAAGCTGTCAATAATCATAAAAAAAAACCCTAAAAGATTTTTGCTTCATGTGCAGACTGGGAGCTACGAAGATACTTGCTCCCTCACGCTATCTGAACATCTCTGCTGTGAAGAAAGACTGAGACACCTGAGGATGTTTAGTCTAGAGAAGGTTGAGAGAGGATCTTACCAATGTCTATAGATATCTGAGGGGGTGGGTGCCAAGATGGAGGTGCCAGCCTCTTTGCAGCAGTGTCCTGTGATAGGACAAGGCACAGTGGGTACAAGCTGGAACACAGGAGGTAGCACCTCAACATGAGGAGGCACTTCTTTACTGTGATGGTGACAGAGTCCTGGAGCAGGCTACCCAGAGAGGTTGTGGAGTCTCCTCTGGAGATTTTCAAAACCCACCTAAATGCTTTCTGTGTGACCTGCTGTAGGTGATTCTGCTTTGGCAGGGGGTTTGGACAAGATGGTCTCTAGAGATCCTTTCCAACCCCTAATATTCTATGATTCTATGAGTCCGTAATTGCACTTGGTTCAAGCTTTGGGTTGGAAAGGTTGAGAGAACTGCTTAGCCTCTCCTTTGTTCTGTCTCTGTCTCAGTGCAGGCTTTGGGAATGGATTTCTTCTCAGTGGCAGCTGGAGCACACATCCTGGTACATGTCTAATAGGCTACAGGAGAGGTTTTAAATCCTTCCAGCTTTACAACAGGTACTGGGGAGGTGAATGTCACCACGACCTGCTCCTAAACCAACCCATCTGCTTCATCAGCTTCCCAGACACTTTTTCCTTTGGTAGGGAGGCATGTCATGATTTCCTGACAGCTGCGCATCTGAGGAGATGAAGGCTTTAAAACCCACCATTCCCTCACCTAATCGTTTATGATCCATGCCACTTCACCCAGCTGCGGCTCCTTGGCCCCAGCTGTGGAGGAAGCAGCCTTCTGGTGCAGCCAGGAGTGCAAGAGACCAAACACTGAGGGGAAAAAAAAAGATTTTTGAGGCTGGAGGCCTTAAGCTGGCAGAAGTTATGTGCATCGTTCAGGTAAAACTGCTTAGTGCCTGCAGGGAGCATGTTGGCTGCAATGTGCTTGCCTTGGTCCTTGCCAGCAAATTACAGCAGGAGCTGGGATGGAAAAGGAAAATGTGGAGGCCGTTGTGCTCCAGCTGCTGGAAAAGTGGAGCTTTTGTTTAGACTTTATAGGTCTAATTCTCATATTGTTTACTTATCCTGTCGGCTTAGAGTAGAATTCGGAATCACTGAGGTGTGTCTGACACATCCTAACAAAAAAGAGAGATGAAGCTGCTCTGCCAGGTCTGTCTGCTGGCTCCCATTAATGCATATTTAACAGGGGGTTATTGCAGAAATGTCTCTTTGCAGCAGCCTCCTCCAGCAGAACTGGTCAAGAATAGAGGATTTGTTGAGAAACAGGCCAGATAAAACTTACACAATTAGAGAAAGAGAAATACATCCTTCTGCACTTCCTGTGCAATCCCTCTCCCCATTTCCCACCCTGTTTTTATTAATTCCTTGACCTATTGTTTGAATTTCATTTTAATTAGCTATTGAATGGAAACATGTCCTGTTTAGAATGGCATCTTAGTTCAAAACCAGGTGACAGGCAAATCTCTTTGGCTGTTTCTTCACTGACACAGCAAGAAGTAAAGGCCTGTATTTGTAAAAACTGTTAAGGCAACTTTGTCTGCTGTGAGCCCAAAGACCTACCTGAACTTGTGTCTCAATAACAGACAACACTGTGCTTCCCTAAACACCAGACTTTCATCAAAGCTTAAGCAGAGGAGAAACAGACTGAAGAGATGAATGAGTCAGAACAACCTTCTCAGGGTTCTCATATGTTTGTTAGGGTTATAGGCAGAAGCTCTGCAATGACACTCAGTCGTGGGTTGAGAACAGCAAACCATATGAATATACGCAAAGGGAAATCGATGGTAGTGGACAAGGGTGATATTAGGCTAAAGGGACACTAATTAAGCTATCTGCTACACAAGCCTACTTTCCATAAGATGGGACTGGCTTTCTACAGTGTACAGTGATAGACACTGTGACATTTGTTGTTAAACATTCTAGTTTAGGGGGAAAAAAAAGTGACTTAAGTATCATTGTTGCTTTTCAGCCTAGCAAACTCTGATTTATCTTTAGCGTTGGTTGTTCTTCCTATTCAGAAACATCTAGTCTCGTATCCTACCATATACTATTTAATCTTGAGGTTACTGTCAGGCTTATCCTTGATGTCCATCAACACTGACAAAAACTTGGCTTCCCAGAAGGTTTGAACTGGGCTCTCCTGATCAAGACGGACTGGGAACTGCTGGAGAAAGTGCAAAGAAAGTCTACAAGGATGTCTAGGGGACTGGAGCATCTCTGTGAGCAGGAAAAGCTGAGAGACCTGAGGCTGTTGAGCCTGGAGAAGGGCAGCCTGAAAGGAGATCAGGTTGATGCTAGGTAAGAAGTCAAGAGTGGGGGCAAGAGGACGGGGACAGACTCTTGTCAGTAGTGCCCAGTGATAGGATAAGGGGAAATGGGCAGAAACCAGAAACCAGGAGGTTTTGTCCAAAGAGAAGGAGAAACTTCTTTGGCGTGAGGGTGCTGGAGCTGTGGAGCAGGCAGCCCAGAGAGGTTGTGGAGTCTCCTTTTCTGGAGAGATTCCAAACCTGCCCAGACATTGCGCTCCTGTGCAAGCTGCTGTG
The DNA here is from genome assembly GCA_013399775.1 of Semnornis frantzii. Classification (NCBI taxonomy): domain Eukaryota; kingdom Metazoa; phylum Chordata; class Aves; order Piciformes; family Ramphastidae; genus Semnornis; species Semnornis frantzii. The sequence goes on along the minus strand of VWYK01126462.1, from coordinate 1,077 downwards.
GGTGCCTCTGCTTTAGCAGAAGGCTTGAACTGAATGATCTCCAGAGGTCTCTTCCAGCCCCCACCATTCCGTGACTCTGAACTTTCCATAAGGGACAAATAAGGGAAAAGTTGAGGCTTTACCACCTGTAGGCATGCAGATTACAGTTCTCATCTCCAGTGTCAACTCTGGGGACTTCTTCCAGTTGTGCACTCATCATGCCTATCTTGTGGGGAAAGTGATGGTACAAAGAAAACATTCTCACCTTTCTGAAGTGGGTATTTGAAGGCTGAGAAGTGAGCAGCAACACCTGCAATTATCTATCCAGGATTAAAAACTGAAGTGTTCATCTGGATTGGAAGTTCATGACTTGGTGTTTCTCCTCTTCTTATAAGTCTTCTCCAGTTTGTAGTTTCTTAAGGATTTAGAACCCAAATAAATAAATACAAATCTATTTTCTGCTAATTTATTAAATCATTTATCATTCCTTCATGTATAACCAACTAATCCTTAAAAAAAACAAACCAAAAACAAAAACAGACATTTGCTTTCTTTTCTGGTATTGACCTGTGGATTTATTTCTAATCACTGCCTCAGAGTTTAAACTGTTCACTATTTCTTGCCATACTCCATGCACAGAATGAAGTAACAAAATCATGTTTGGTTTATTGTTACTGCAATTTATTTCAAGAGGTCTTTACCATCAAACTGAAAAGGGAAAAGCTCCAGGACATTCCTTTTCTTCTCATCCAGTACTACCAGTATATTACCACACTACCTGAAGCAAGAAGGACAACAGACTTTGCTGTATTTGTACCAACAGAACCAACCTTGCTTTTCAGTAGCTCTTCATTTATAACACATTTAATTTTTTATGAATGTCTATGTTTTTATCTGCTGATTTATCTACTTAAATTCAACAGGACAAACCAGCTTTCAGAGTACACCCTAGTCAGAAGATAACAGTAACTTTTGCAGACAAGAACAGAATTTCTGCTGATGTTCCTGTGACTATTTCAGTACAAAACCAGAACTAGCCTACCAAATGCTTCAGCAGATTTACAGTATGTCCCAGTCTGAGCTAGAGCAGTGTGAAAT